>WNGS01130707.1:0-11991 GCA_020271785.1 Procambarus virginalis
AGTGATCACTTCAAGACCCCTTTCGCGTCCCTAGTGGCCGAGGATTTGTGCACCAGTGGGCATTTGACTTCGGTCTTGCGCTTCTTTTCTCTGCTGTAGTTGTCTTCGGACTGGCTCGAGAGGATGTGGAGGAGCTAGGTTCGGGCCTGCATCCAGTGCGCTTGTCTTGGCGACTCGGCGTCGGCTGTCTTGTTAGGTTCTTTGCGCCGATTCTGAAGGAAGTGGTGTGTCTGTTCTGTGCTTTGTGCCTCGTGTGCAGCAGGCGGTGCTCATCCACTCTTTGCAATCCGCTTGGGCCCTAGCTCTTAGATTTTCATCCCCTTTTTGTCTGTTCCTGTTTGCAGTCTGGTACATTTTCTTCAGGCGGCTTTGTCTAGTGCCGCTTATGTCAGACTTGTTGGTTCTCCTCAATGGTGGTCCTGCCTGGAAGGGTCGTACCAGGGCTTGGGGTTCTTTCAGTTGTTGTAAGTCAGTTGTGCCAGATTCAGGGCTGTCCCTTGCTGCGGAGCCGTCGGTGTCTGGTCGACGTAGTGATCATTCTGAGCATCAGTCGGGCTCTCGTAAGGGTCGTCGGTCCTTTGCGGTTTGGCCCTTGTGACGGTGGCGATGGGGGCTCGCGCTGTTTGCTCTCGCCTGCTCCTAAAATCTATGGGCATTTTGGGTTGTTTCCTCTCTAGCCTGCAGTGGCATTGGGTGGCTCCTCCTCATCCTGTAGTGGGATCGGGCTGGCAGGCATGCTTCTTTCTCTGCTGCTCTCTTCGGATCATCATGGAGTGGGTTCGCTTGGGCGTGATCGAAACGATGCCATCGCTCAGGTGAGTTTCCCCCCTGTTTCCAGTTCCGAAATGGGACTGTGCGGACCTGCAGTTCATTCTGAACTTTCCCCTCTGAACCCTACTTGGTCTTTTGCCCCTTCTTTTGGATGACCACTCTGTCCCAGGCCCATGCTTTTGAGCCAGGTGTCCCTGGACCTATGGGACATGTATTGGCACGTCCCTATTCGTCTGGGTTTCAGGGACTGGCTTTGTTTTGTCGTTGGAGTGATGAGCTTACCACTTTTATTGCTTCCATACATCTTGAATCTGTTTCCTCGCATGTTAACACGCCTTACCACCGGGTCGTGGTGACCTGTTTGCTTCTGTTAGGGGTTCGGGTGCCCCTGTCTTTGGACAGACAATCCGAACAGGGGGTAGGGGTAATTACCTAAGTGTAGTTACAGGATGAGAGCTACGCTCGTGGCAAGGGACGCACTTTAGGTAGACCTGGTTTCCCTTCTTCCCTGTTCCAGGATGCGGTCTCCCAGGTCATCCACAGGATTATTCAGTCCAGCCAGCCTGCGGTCTATCCCCGTACCTGCTGGACTATTTTGCGGTTTGGCTGTTGTTTTTGGTAATGTCTTTGGTTGACATTCGAGCATAGGGCTTTTGGAGGTCGAAAAGGGTCCTGGCCTCGTTAATTTTCCCTGGCCCTTCTCGGGTGTGTATGTGTAGCCTTGAGTCGCAGGTTGCAGTCAGTTGTCTCAACCTCGAGTTGAGGAGCGAGTGGCGGCCGCCTCCCGGGTAGTTTCTCTTTTCTTTTATCTTTGTTAGGTAGCTCCGGGGAGCCGAACGAGCTCTCACAGAAAACCAGCCCTGCATATTCCACTTTTGGTCTAACAAATGTCGTGAATAATTTCTTTAGTATTTCTCCATCCATGCATTTAAAGCAATTGTGTAGTAAAAAGTGTAGCATAGGCTCCTCGCACAATCTTCTTAACGTGGTCCTCAGGTGATAGTTTTCTGTCTAGAACCACCCATAGATCTCTCTCTTTATCAGAATTCTTTAAGATTTCTCACATATTTATAGGTTGTGTCAGGTTTATTTCTCCTATTCCACATTCCATAACATGGCATTTATTCACATTAAATTCCATTTGCTAATTGGTGCTCCTTATCTTATTTTGTCCAGGTCTTCTTGAAGGGAATTGCAATCATCTAAGTTTCTTACCTTTCCTATTATCTTAGCATCATCAGCAAACATGCTCATATAATTCTATATTCCATCTGGTAGATAGCTTATATAGACAATGAACATTGCTGGTACAAGACCGACCCTGTGGTACTCCACTTGTGACAGTCCTCCAGTCCGATACATTGCCTCTGATTACGAACCCTCATTTTCCTATCTGTTAGGAAATTTTTCATCCATGTTAGAAGCTTACCTGTCACCCCTTCAATATGTTCGTTATCAGACCAACCTCTTATGTGGAACTCTGTCGAAGACTTTTTTTTAGGTCCAGATAGATGCAGTCAACCCAACCATCTCTTTCCTGTAAATCTCTGTGGCTCGATCATAGAAACTGAGTAAATTCATTACACAGGATCTTCCAGATCGAAAACCATACTGTCTGATATTATATTGTTTTTCTCCAGGTGTTCTACCCATTTAGTTTTAATTATTTTCTCCAGTATTTTGACTGTTACATTTGTCAATGATACAGGTCTATAATTGAGGGGGCCTTCCCTGCTGCCACTTTGTGTGTGTTGATACATATGTCTCTAGAATGAAGTTTACAAATCTACCTGTCCAAATGTCCTCCGTTCTTGCTTTGTAGGCCTCCCAGTCTATTGCTTTAAAGTTTAAGTCCTCCAATACCAAAAACGTGACTTATCTTTATCTGCATTTAATATAATCTCTCTCGTGTGTGTCTGCAAACCAGGGATTGTATAAAATAGCAACTTTCTACATCATCTTAGTGAACATATTTAGAAAGACAACTTATTTTCATCCCTCGATAGAATTCTTGGTGAATCAGATACTTTTGATATTGTTTGCCTTGTACTTTTCTGTTCTCAATATTGGCATCCTTAGTGATATTTAGCGCCCTCTGATTATTCCGCACATTTGATGGTGCTACATAGCCTTCCTGGCTTGGTGCCTTCATTTGATAATATGTATGAAAGTAAGTAAGCAATTATCTACTGATCTGACACTTGAGTATAGAGCAATCTCAGTAAGATAGCTTCAGGGAAGCCAACGTGGCTGCTTCAGAAAGAGTCATTTTATTACATTCAGTGCTGAGTTTTTCCTCTTTGGATCTGGACTCTACTCTTCTAGATTCTTGGGGTTGATTCTCCATGGGGCTCATGTGCTGAGTGTTCATCATTCTCTTGGTTGGTCATTTTAATTCCCATGCAATTTCACTGAGTGGACCTTCAACAATGCAGCCTTCTGGTAGATTTGTGAGGTGTTCAATCACCCTGGTATAGACCTTTTTCCATCTGCATTGAACTGGCAGCATCCACCATACATGGCTTTGTTCCCCGATCGTGAAGCTATCAGGTTGGATGTTTTTCAGCTGGATTTGTTGAGGTGAGGGTTTCATTTATCTCTTCCCCTACATATAAGTGGCATAACTGGCTGACCTCTCACGATGTTCAAAGAGAACTCAACAACACCGTTAAAGATACCTGATCAACGAGGCTGTGACTCATACATCAGGCTGCGAGCAGCCACATCGAATAGCCTGGTTGATCAGACCGCAACCAGGAGGCCTGGTCAGAGACCAGCCACAGGGATGTTCATCCTCGAAATCTTCAACAGGTAGTTCCCTCCAGTTCAGCTGTTGTTTCAGGTTTTGTCCAGATTAAAGTCTAGCACAGTCAGAGTGTTTCTTCTGGCTCCCTTGATGGCTGGCTTAGCCTTGGTCTAACCTAAGCCAGACCAGAAGAGCCTTCCAGCTCTTCCAGTCTGGTGTCTGACCCCAGAATTTTTCCACAGTACCATCTCTTTGGGCAGGTTGGTCTGGAAATGTTCCTTGCAGGTTTAAGTTTCTGCTCAACTTTTTGTATATAGAGTTTTTCATGTGGTGATATCACCATTTGTATGGTGCACAGGTAGCTGAGTTATTGATGTCCTACCTGCCTCTTTCACTGTTGTGGCAGTATGAAGTTTTCATTCTTTTTCATCTTTTCGTCTGTCTTCATTGTTTGTTGTCTGTCTCTGTACTGGTGGTTTTGTTCTTTTTCCCTTATTTGTTGATTATCTTGTGCATGATATTACTGACTTCTATCATTCAACTCTGGCAGAGCTGCTCTTGTTCATTTTCGGTGTCCATACTTCTTCAATGCCTATTCATAAGTTGTCTTGTGTCTTCTTTCACCTCCAGCACTCATTCACCTCTTTAGCTGTCTTGGCCTCTGGATAAAATGATGGTTTTTCTTTGTCTTATCAGTTCTTGGTTGCCCCTTGGATGTCTGACTGGCCTTCACTTCCATTTGTTAGGTTTTTTAAGGTTAGAGCATTTTAGTATGTACTGTGAAAAAGAAGAGTCAACAGCAACAAAGCCAGGACTAAGGATCATGTTGGGTAGGTTGTGTATCAGAGCCGATTCGACAGGACAGCATCTATCAAGAGTAGAGGCAGGAAAGAATATTTTAGAAGAAAACTAATCAATAGGATGATTAGAATCCCTAACATGACAGAAGAGAGCATTGTTTGTGTCTGCAGCCTTAACACTTCTTTTGTGTTCCTTAGTCTGTCATTTAGTGTATGACCAGTTTCCCCAAAGTATTGGAGAGGACAAGACAAACAGGAAATAGAGTAGACACCAGCAGCATTAGAAGCAGGAGGAGCAGTGTGAACAGATTACTCTGAAGAGTGTTAGTAATTACCTAAGTGTAATTACCTAAGTGTAGTTACAGGATGAGAGCTACGCTCGTGGTGTCCCGTCTTCCCAGCACTCTTTGTCATATAACGCTTTGAAACTACTGACGGTCTTGGCCTCCACCACCTTCTCCCCCAACTTATTCCAACCGTCTACCACTCTGTTTGCGAAAGTGAATTTTCTTATATTTCTTCGGCATCTGTGTTTAGCCAGTTTATATCTATGACCTGGCTAAACACAGATGCCGAAGAAATATAAGAAAATTCACTTTCGCAAACAGAGTGGTAGACGGTTGGAATAAGTTGGGGGAGAAGGTGGTGGAGGCCAAGACCGTCAGTAGTTTCAAAGCGTTATGACAAAGAGTGCTGGGAAGACGGGACACCACGAGCGTAGCTCTCATCCTGTAACTACACTTAGGTAATTACACTTAGGTAATTACTAACACTCTTCAGAGTAATCTGTTCACACTGCTCCTCCTGCTAGTGTGTTGAAAGGCGAGCTTTATGTCAAGAGAAAGAAGAATATTAGTGAGATTTTGAGTTCAGATATGAAGGGAAGGCAGAGCACAGGGTACTAGTTTTAGAAACAGATTTTGGATTTCTAAAAATATCTAAATCTGAAAATATGCTTAAGTAGAAAATGGCCACAATCCTGAGAAAATTTTGGGGTAAAAACTCCCACTCTAGTTATGTACACACACTTTCAGTGTTGATTATTGTAGAATAACAATACTGTATATTAAAATAAATTAGTGTGATCAACTTGAAATTCATAGCTAATAGATACTGGCTTGTAAGATGAATTAAAAACTAAAAAGTTATTTTAGTTATGTGCTTTCTTGTTCACTATTCACTTCTAAATATTTACATTGCTGCAAATTCGTGTTAAAGACCACATAAATGTCACTATGTAACCAATAAGTATTTATCCATTTTTGGAAAATTAATTAAAATGCTGCTACTGCATGTCTATTGCAACATCTTGCCTGACACTATTGTTACACCTTAGTAATACTGCATAGTAATGCTAATTGTTTTCCTAGCCTTGAACTGCTAATACTTTTTTTTTGGTACAACTCTAACTTTACTTAGTCAAGCTTTGTTGCTACAATTTACATAAAAGTGCTTCTTTTACTATATTTTGCATAGTATTGCATGGATAATACAGAACTGGCTTGATAACTATGCAATGATAAACAAATATGTATACTTGACAGTATGGGAACTTTTGTCAGAATGAGTTCAATATGTCCTGGGTAAGATGTACTTAAGGGTGAATTGATAACGTATCACACATGGAGTTCCATGCATAGCAAGAACCCACATATTATAAAAGAGGACATGGAAACAAGAAGAGACTAGATGCCTACTACCTTGATCTCAAAGAATCCATCTATATTTATAATAGCTGAGAAAAATATTGCTGGAATCAAAATAAGTTAATAATTATTCCTTTTTTTTTTTTTAGTTTCATTTTAAGGCAAATGAGGCATAACAAAATGCATGATTAAAATTTTGTAATGTACTCAAGTCCTTTAATACAAATATCAGAGGACTGATAGAGATTGTGTTGTGGCTGTCACTTGAACAGAGGCAATTATTTTAGCATAAAGTGTTAGTTATTGATAATTATGTACCAAATTATGGACATCATAAGTTTCAATTTTTTTAGACCAGCTGTTCTAGAATGCTTCAAAATGATATGCATCTGTAAAATTTTAGAAGTGCTCATAAGTAGGCAGTAAAACCAGTAACAATATGAATAAATCAGCTTTTCTGCTCAGTTCCTTAGATTGTTTTTCTGTGGGTTCTGTTGGCTATTATCTTAGTCATCTGTCATTCTAAACATTTACTGCAGAGAATTTCAGCATAATGTATTGTAACTGCTGTCTTAATTGTAATTAGGTAGTCATAACAAATTTATTATCACTGAAAACCTTGAAATTAATACTATGGTACAGGACGAATAAAGGCTGAAGGTAATTTTTTTTACTCCTGAATATAATGTTTCACCTATGGCAGCCACCTAGTAGCAGAGGTGTTGTTTGAGTACTTTTTTCAAGCCCAGCAGGCTGTGTTGGTGGGGTCTCCCATGCCACACTGCCTGTGGGGAGAAGAAATGCCAAAGCTGTCTTTGGCCTTGCAATCCTTGTATTTGAAGTTCCTGGAGACCCCTATATTCTCTGTTTCCCTCCATCTGGATGCTGAACCTATCTGATGAATGTGGCTCCTGGAGAACAGCAAGTTTCTTTGGTAAAGGAATTAGGGTAAGACAGGTGGTGGTTTGGTGGGGCCTAACTGAATCAATCAGTCTGGTAAGCAAGGCTAGTTGTACTTGGAATGAGTAGGTATTCAGGGGTTGGAATCTTGATATATCTTTAAATTTAGAGTGCCTGGATTGCCATTCAGGCACTTTACTTGCTTTCTGTGCATACTCTTTCTGTTACCTCTGGAGTTATCCAAGTGCTTACACTTCCCCTCAGGCTCCATGGGGGTGGATCGCAGGTTTGAAAAGTTTAATATTTCATTTTATGCTTACTCATTCCTTAACCTCTGAGATTCATGTGGTGGTGACTAGGCCCATGTGTTTGGCTCCTATGGAAAATCTACTCCTTCCTTTTCTAGTAGGGACCAATTGCTGATTGCACAGTTTTTTCTGTGTGGGATCTGACTTGGCTCAGCCCCCATGATCATCTTAATTATCCCTTTTCCTCTTATTCTGCCATTTCTGTGGATGTAGATACTACTCATCATCATCACCCTTCCCCCCCTGTGATCAGCTCTTCGTTCATGACAAATTTCTCGGTGATTGTAACGGTGTATACCCTTCCTCTCTACTCCGGGGAGGGGGGGGTTTCAGGGTGCAGTATTTACCTAACACACTACTGCATTCAATAATATGATTAGTCATCTATGTGGATGCAGAAAATCTTAATTACATGAGATTTTAATTACACCAATAAGCATGCAATTGTTAATGATCTCCGGCTACATATTCACATCAGTCCATTGGTTTTGAATGTTGCCTTCCACTCCAAACTGTCTAGCATGCACATTGTCACTCCTTGACATTGGTAAACATATTTATACTGAACTAGCTGCTTCTCTGTTGGATTTCATGGTTTGGGTGCTTAGTTTGCTGCCATGATTTTGGTGGTGTGTCATTCTGAATGCACTGTGTTGTTGGCTTGTGCTCCCATAGAGCATAACAAGGTATAGATTTGTTTTCTTTACATAAGGATTCTATGCTCTTATTGCTTGGCTGGGCAATTAGTTGGTCCATTTCCACCCTACTTTTGACCTCTTTATTGTATGAGTTTGCATATGTGGAATAGGTTCAAACACAAGTTCACCATTCAAACGTGTTTCTGGATGACCCATGTGCTTCATACCTTGATGTGTTTTCTAGTTGTATATTGCAGGTACCTTGCTACTCCTCCTGTTTATGTACAATAGGGGTAGAAAAAAGAGTGTGGTTCCCTGTTTGCCACCCTGCTTGCTCTGACATTGCTCTAGTATGTGTGTTCAGCCTGTTCCTTGTGTGTGTTTGTAATTACCTAAGTGTAATTACCTAAGTGTAGTTACAGGATGAGAGCTACGCTCGTGGTGTCCCGTCTTCCCAGCACTCTTTGTCATATAACGCTTTGAAACTACTGACGGTCTTGGCCTCCACCACCTTCTCACTTAACTTGTTCCAACCGTCTACCACTCTGTTTACAAAAGTGAATTTTCGTATATTTCTCCGGCAGCTTTGTTTCGTTAGTTTAAATCTATGACCTCTTGTTCTTGAAGTTCCGGGTCTCAGGAATTCTTCCCTATCAATTTTATCGATTCCTGTTACTATTTTGAATGTAGTGATCATATCACCTCTTTTTCTTCTATCTTCTAGTTTTTGCATATTTAATGCCTCTAACTCTCCTCGTAGCTCTTGTCCTTCATTTCTGGGAGCCACTTAGTGGCATGTCGTTGCACCTTTTCCAGTTTGTTGATGTGCTTCTTAAGATATGGGCACCATACAACCGCTGCATATTCCAGCTTTGGTCTAATAAAAGTCGTGAACAATTTCTTTAGTATTTCTCCATCCATGTATTTAAAAGCAATTCTGAGGTTAGAAAGTGTAGCATAGGCTCCTCGCACAATGTTCTTGATGTGGTCCTCAGGTGACAGTTTTCTATCTAAACCACCCCTAGATCCTTTTCTTTATCAGAATTCTTTAAAGATTTCTCACATAATTTATAGGTTGTGTGGGTCTATGTTCTCCAATTCCACATTCCATAACATGGCATTTATTCACATTAAATTCCATTTGCCAAGTGTTGCTCCAAATACTTATTTTGTCCAGGTCTTCTTGAAGGGCATGACAATCATCTAGGTTTCTTATCTTCCCTATTATCTTAGCATCATCAGCAAACATGTTCATGTAATTCTGTATCCCACTGGTAGATCGTTTATGTAGACAATGAACATTACCGGTGCAAGAACTGAACCCTGTGGTACTCCACTCGTGACATTCCTCCAATCCGATACCTTGCCTCTGATTATGGCCCTCATTTTTCTGTCAGTTAGAAATTTTTCATCCATGTTAGTAGCTTACCTGTCACTCCTCCTCCATATGTTCCAGTTTCCAGAACAACCTCTTATGGGGAACTCTGTCGAAAGCCTTTTTAGGTCCAGATAGATGCAGTCAACCCAACCATCTCTTTCTTGTAAAATCTCTGTGGCTCGATCATAAAACTGAGCAAGTTCGTTACACAGGATCTTCCAGATCGAAAACCATACTGTCTGTCTGATATTATATCGTTTTCCCAGGTGTTCTACCCATTTAGTTTTAATTATTTTTTCCAATATTTTGACTATTACACTTGTCAATGATACAGGTCTATAATTAAGGGGTCTTCCCTGTTTCCACTTTTGTAGATTGGAACTATGTTAGCCTTTTTCCACACATCAGCTACAACTCCTGTAAACAGGATGCCTGAAAATCAGTTGAAGTGGAATGCTGAGCTCAGGTGCACATTCTCTCAGAACCCATGGTGAAACTCCATCTGGACCAACTGCTTTGTTCTTACCTAGCTCCTTTAGCATTTTTTCCACTTCGTCTCTAGACACCTCTATGTGCTCTATGTTGTTCTCTGGAATTCTTATTGTGTCTGGTTCCCTAAAGATTTCATTTTGTACAAACACACTTTGGAACTTTTCGTTTAGTGTTTCACACATTTCCTTTTCATCTTCCGTGAATCTATTTCCCATTTTCAACCTCTGAATATTATCCTTTACCTGCAATTTGTTGTTTATGAATTTATAGAATAGACCTGGTTCTGTTTTACATTTGTCTGCAATCCCTTTTTCAAAATTTCTTTCTGCCTCTCTCCTCACTGCCGTGTAGTTGTTTCTCGCATCTTTGTATCGCTGGTATGTTTGGGGGTTTGGCCTCTTCCTGTATTGATTCCATTTTTGTGTCTTTTGGTCTCTGGCCCTCTCGCAATTTCTATTGAACCAATCCTGTTTCCTAGTTCTGCATCTCTGTTTTGGTATAAATTTTTTGTGCCTTTATCATATATTTCACAAAACTTGACATACATCTCATTCACTTCCTTGCCTAGCAACAAGTCTGTCCAATTATACTCACTAAAAAAATTTCTAAGGTTCCATAATGTCCTCTCTGAAGTCAGGTTTTTCAACTGCTTCATCCTCCTTATTTTCTTCTTCCAGATTATAACGCATTGCATACTTTATTCCCAAAAAGACATGGTCACTTTTACCCAAGGGAGGAAGGTACTGAATGTCAAATACTTCTTCCTCCTTCCTGGTAATATCAAATCTAGCATGGAGGGAACGTCCCCTTCCCTCATCCTCGTAGCTTGTTTAACATGTTGATACAAGAATGTTTCCAGGATGAGGTCTACAAATTACAGGTCCAAAAATCTTCTGTTTTAGCTTCATATGCTTCCCAGTCTATGGATTTCAAGTTGAAGTCACCGACTATCAACAGTCGTGATCTATCGTTATCCGCTCTCGCTATAATCTCTCTCATTATTGTTATAAGACCTTCTCGTTTACTATCTAGCTCCTCCTTTGACCATGTGCTGCTTGGTGGTGGACTATATGCATTTATGATCATTAGTTTATCATCCTCATGGCAGATCTCTAGTGCTATTATGTCAACTTCTTGTGGATTGGCAGTCATTATTTCCTTCACCTTTATGTGTTCTTTCACCAGCAGCAACGCCACCGCCACCGCCTTTCCTAATTTTTCTGTCCCTTCTCCAAATTGAGTAGCCCCTTGGGAATATGACCTCATTTAAAATATCATCTTCAAGTTTTGTCTCCGTGAGTGCAACAATGTCTGGTGTCTGCATCTGTATTACATCACTTAACTCCAATATCTTCGATCTTACTCCATCTATGTTGGTGTATGCAATCTTCAGGAACTTGTTCCCCCTCTCCTTATTCTTCACTCTCCCCTCTCTCTATTGATTTTGTTGGTTTGCCTTTATGTACCACTTTACTGGTCTGCCTACCCCTAACACTTTGTAGAAAAAGAATTGATTTCTTCTTCATTCCTGCTCTCATTTAAACGTTTTGCCTCAGCGAGGTTCAGTTTCAGCTTCTCTCTGTCTTCTCTTGAAAGATCTCGTCTTAATGACCACATTTTCCCATCCTCATCACTTTGTAACTTTCTAGCATTCCTTAGTACTTCTTCCATCTGCTTGGCACCGTTTAGGGTGATCCTCAAAGGTCGATCTTTCCCTTTTACATATCTGCCTATTCTCCTGTAGTCGCACACATTCTCTATGGTTGTAAGACCTTCCACGAGGCCAACAATTTTATCTACTACTTTTGCTTCTTCTACAGCTCTTTCTGACCTAGATGTTATCTCCTTTTCTTTGCAGCCAAAATTATCAGGACTTACTCCGATCAACTGTGTTTTGCACCAACCTCGGGTTAGATGCCAATTCCTTTCTCACTTCCAGCCTAATGTTTGTTTTATCTTGGTTGCTGCATTTTTGGGCTTCCTTTACTGCTGCTTCCATTTTTTCCTTCTCCTTGGCCACTTGTGCATAAGTGAGTTGCATATCTTTCTTGCACTGTTCTATTCCCTGTGTAACTTCCTCCATCTGTGCTGACAAAAGCTGTTTCTCTCTTTGAATTTCCTTGCCTAGCCTATTGTAATCATTTATGTTTAAATTTGCTCTAACTTCTTCACTAAGCTATTTTTAAGAGTATATTTTCTTCTTCCATGGCTTTGCAATTTGTTTCCAATTGACTCTTTTCCTTGCGCAAGTCTTTCACTAACCCTCAAGACCTAAAACTTTGCTATTCAAATGATCATTACTTTCTTAATTT
>WNGS01130717.1:0-39318 GCA_020271785.1 Procambarus virginalis
TGATGTACCATGGGAGAGTGTGCCAGTAAGACACATGTGGTGATGTACCATGGGAGTGTGTGCCAGTAAAGACACATGGTGATGTACCATGGGAGAGTGTGCCTGTAAGACACATGGTGGTGATGTACCATGGAGAGTGTACCTGTAAGACACATGGTGGTGATGTACCATGGAGAGTGTGCCTGTAGACACATGGTGTGATGTACCATGGAGAGTGTGCCTGTAAGACACATGGTGGTGATGTACCATGGAGAGTGTGCCTGTAAGACACATGGTGGTGATGTACCATGGGAGAGTGTGCCGTAAGACACATGGTGGTGATGTACCATGGAGAGTGTGCCTGTAAGACACATGGTGGTGATGTACCATGGGAGAGTGTGCCTGTAAGACACATGTGGTGATGTACCATGGGAGAGTGTGCCAGTAAGACACATGGTGGTGATGTACCATGGGAGGTGTGCCTGTAAGACACATAGACATTCACCTAAAAGCTATGTGTGCTATTGGTTGTACAATAATGTAAGAATCCTTGTATACAAAGATAATAATAAAATACAGTAATATATCATAATATATTACTATATTATATCATAATTATGTAAAATATCATAATTCCTATTGTTTAGCTTTCTAAGTTTTCTCAAGCATTACAGGTGTTACTGTGTGCAGGTGTTTAACATTAGGGCCATTACAGGGGTTACTGTGTGCAGGTGTTTAACATTAGGGCCATTACAGGTTACGTGTGCAGGTGTTTAACATTAGGGGGGGGCAGGGTCCATACAGGTTTCACATTCAGCTGTAATTAGGTCAGTTTCAGTCTCATCTGTCCTGCACCTCGCAGTGTTCTACAATGTTAAAGATTTTTATTAAATCATTTCAGATATTAATGTGCCCCAGAGACATCATCTATAACTTTTGTTACACCTCTGCATGAACCTTTTGTTTCTAATTTCACCCAAAAAATCATAAAACTTTTTCCTTGAAAGATTATCGGCTACTTTTGATCTCACAATATTATCTTTCTCTTTCTTAATCCTCTTTCTTGATGATATTGAGCCCTGGTGCCACACTTGAGCTGGGGCCACCAACCATCTCTGGGACACCCTACATCTTTCCATAGGTTATGCCAAAAAGTCTGGGACACCCTGCATCTTTCTGTAGGCCATACCAAAAGGTAGATCTATTTTGAAATTCCCTAACATGATTATTCCAACCAGGCACACTACTTCTTTTATTGGTTATAAGATAAATACTCTCTTCCCCTGCCCTATCTAGCACTGAAACGACAGATGTAAACAAGTCCTTGAGATTGTTCTGATGCAAATTGCACTGAATAATATTGCAAGCAATTGCATCACTTGTGATTTGAGTATTCGTTAAGCAGGCATTTAAACTTATCCAGGTCAGCAAGAGTGACACACACTCGAACACTATATCTTTGATTGTAGTAAAATTGAGCCATTTAGAGATAAATCTAATCTCACTCTGTATGATATGGCAACCTATCTTATTACCATGGATAAATTACCTGAAATCCTTGCACTGTATCCACATTTCGCTTCCAGTAGATAAACGACATATGAGATTCAGAAACAAGTAGTGTACTGTGAGGACTAACAATAAACAGAAGATCCCCTATGACTCTGTAATATCCCCATTGGTCAAACTATTATGTATTAGCGATAAGACCTACCATTAATGTATGATGACTTACTGTAAATATGTAGCTCTTGAAATAGCACTTACTCTGTAACTAGCTGACATTGTAACTATAAGGTGTGAAGGATAGATGTAAGTGTTAATGTAATAATCTAAGATGAGGTCTGATAAAGACCTTTTGTGCCCTCTGTAATGCTTTTGCGCTAGGGCTCACAGGATGAGTATGGGGTGCACAATAAGCTAGCCGCCTTCGGCGGCAACAATCGATCAAAAATCAAATCATTGACAGCCTTATACTTAAACGTGTGACCAGTTATATCATCAATAAAAAAATGATCAATATGAGATCTTCCATTCCTATCTCATGACATAAAGCTAAAGTTAATATTATATTAATCATTAATAGCAGGATTATGTAAATTTTCAGCATCCATGAATGCATTAAACAAATTTAAGTACACATCTTAGCGGGTAAAATCAGTGTTAAAAATCACCTACCATCCATGAGTTCAGCATTATGATACAAATTAGTCAATTGATATATTTCTGATCGTACATTTCCATACTCATCTGCACAGTTGATATTGCTTGTGGAAACCATGCATATACACACACACACATAATCAAATACTGCTGAGCACCTTTCAGGACCCTGAGCAAAGGGGCCTGACAGCTGAGTGAACAGCGCATTGGATTCGTAGTCCTGAGGTTCTGGGTTCGATCCTTGGTGGAGGCGGAAACAAATGGGCAGTTTCTTTCATCCTGATGTGTCTGTTCACCTAGCACTAAATATGTACCTGAGAAATAGACAGCTGCTACAGGCTGCTTTCTTGGGATTGTGTAACCAAAAAAAAAAGAGGCCTGGTCAAGGACCGGGCCGTGGGGAATGATAAGCCCCGAAATCATCTCCAGATAACTATAGGACACAAGTATAGCAGGAGTGAGCCCTGATACAATATTGACAACCTCAACTTTACATTGCATATGTTATGCCCAGGATAGCAGCAGCACCATAGGGTCTTCCAGGACCTGACCAGTCAATAGACATGTCAATACTGCCAGTGGAAAAAGAACTATCAATAAATTTGAAGTGGTTTTGAAATTCATAAGATGTAAGCCAGTGTTCTTGCAAAACAAGAATATTTTGCACATACCGAAATGCTTTTAACGTTCATACATTCAGGGTTTGTTATTTCTCTAATTACCTTAATAACCGGGAATTATAACTTTACAAATACTGAAGCATTGTCATGGGGGTAAATAAACCATATTACGTGAAGATCATTTATGTGCTAATTAAAAACAACACTTACAGCAAGAGGACAGTAAATTGGAATGTTGAGACAATTGTTAAGTAATAATAACATAATAATTAACATGTTTTAATAGACCATCTATTGCACATCATTCTATCTATAAATACCAGTAATTTGAACTAATAATAGAGCCTAAATAAATAATAATTAAACATCATTCACATCCATCAAGACAAGACATTAAACGACGAATCAAAACCATATAGGTTACTCCTACACCTCATAATACAGGCCAATAATGATCATAAATATACTTATCAATTAAACAATATTCAAACTAAGGACTTTACATCAAATTTTTTAAATCACTAATTTAAAAGCAGACATCCTTTTATATAATAAATTGTCAGATTAAGGCATCTGTAAACAAATGAAATAAATATTAGTAATTAAGCCTTCGATGAAATACTCCGCATTATAATACAAATTCTGGAGTCACTCATATATATGCAAAGTTTTGGTTTATAAAATACCAGATATAAAATAATACAAATATCAGAATCAGGCTAATATTATTGCCAGATTCATATACAGTACTGTATATATATATATATATATATTGCTTGCTACTTATATATATATATATAATTGCCAGATTCATATATACATATATTGAATTGCTCGATCCATATAAATATAAAACTGCTCGATTCAAGATAATGTAATTAACATATTTATGATTATATATATATATATATATATATATATATATATATATATATATATATATATATATATATATATATATGAGTTTATAATTGCCAGTCTTAGGATAATATAACTGCCAGATTCAGGTTAATATAATTGACAGTCAGGCTTTGATACTGTAAGCCATACCAACCTTTTACTTAAACTTAATCATTACGGAATCTGAGGCCTTCCTGATAACTATATACTATCATATCTTAATGATAGACACCAATATGTAGCCATTAATGACATAACCCCCCCCCCACATCTCTACTGTACCCATAGGAGTGCCACAGGGCAGCATCTTAGAACCTCTCCTATTGCTTATATACATCAATGATTTACCAAATGTCTCTAACATCCTTAAACCAATACTATTTGCTGGCGATACTACCTTCATCTATTCAAACTCCAATGCATCACACAATAAGTAATATTGTAAACAACAAATTGAAACAAACTGGCTGTTGTTGGATGTCAACCAACAAACTAAATATAGAGAATACCTATTACATTGTATTTGGAAGTAAATTATCAAAAGAAATTCACCTTCAAATAAATAATGTCAACATTACCATTAAAAATGATGAAAAAGTTCCTTGGCCTATACATAAACAAGAGACTAAATTTGAACACTCACATACAGTACACAGGCAAAGTCTCAAACTGTTGGTATATTCTCAAAAATCACATATTATATTCCCCACTCTTCTGTCCTTTCACTATACTATTCCATAAGCTATTCCTGTTTAACATAATGATAATGCTAAAGATGATAATGTTTTTTGAGAAACATACATAGAAAATGGGTTACAAGCACAATGTTGGATTTCTAGATAAAGCAAGAATATACTATGCCTAAAGCCACTAATATGCACAGTGTTTCAGGCATGCTGTGGATAAACACTTAAAATTAATTGCTAAAAATAATTGAGATGCAAAGCAAAAGTTGAACAAAAGTAGAAAAAATAAAAAGAATGACAATAATTACATGTTGAACGGAACAGCAAAACTGCAACAGAACAGCCGATGGTAATTTTAACTAAATAAACATAGTAACTTTTTTTGTTTACTTGGCATATAGCAGTATTACAAGTTCAGTCATTATTCATTATTGTTTAATAATAGCAAGACATAGGTTGACAATCAGTAGGTAAGGTAGGTTACATGGCATTTATTAGGTAGTACTTAGTTTCTCTCTTAAACTGGTTGAGAGGGGTCAGTCTTTGATGTTATTGGGAAGAACATTTTACATTTTGGGGCTCTAGATTTGTGGAATATTTCCACTTTGGCTAAGTCGCACTCTTGGAATATCAAATAAATATTTGTTTCTAGTGTGGAGTTCAAAGATTCTGTTACAGGCCCCTACCATGTATTTAAGAACAGGTTTAGCATTGCAGTTCAGTGTTTCATATTATATATATATATATATATATATATATATATATATATATATATATATATATATATATATATATATATATATATATATATATATATATATATATATATATATACAGGCATACCTCAGTTTAAGAGTTTAATTGGTTCCTGGAGATGCCTCGTATTCCGAAAACTTGTATTCTGAAGCTAATTTCCCCATAAGAAATAATGGGAAATGAATTAATCCGTTCCTGACTACCCCAAAAACCCCATATCAAACTAAATTTTTATACCTAATTCATCTAAATAAACCTACAAAACTATGTTCAAGTTATTACTTACCTTGCTCTTGAATGCTGTAGGCGTATGGAAGATGGTGAGGAGGGGGGAGGAGGAGAGAAGTTACTGTTTGGAAGGGGAGTCCCCTTCCATTATCAAATCAGGTAGTGAGGACTTCACTGGTATGCACACACTGGCACATTTTGCCAGCATACCACTAGGACTTGCTTGTCTTACTAAGAATTTCTGTAAAGACACTTGTTTTTCCCTACATTTTAACACTTGTCTGTAGTAAGACATCACATTATCATTTAAAAGGTCAATGCAACGGCCTGCTACAGCTTTATCTGGGTGAGTTTTTTCAACAAAACTTTGCAGTTCTTCCCATAGGAGGGACATCCTCTACTGCCTCTACTCACAGCTATTTTCTTAGGTTGAACCATATCAATGGCTTTCTTGAGACCCATGGTGAGATATATAATAACAAATTGTATAGTCAAATGACCAAAAATCCAACAAAACACTGAAAATCCAGGTGAAGAATTGATGTGGGATAGTCACTGGGCGCGAGACAATGGTAAACTGAGGGGCGGAGGGGCGACGATCGCCGATCCACCACGCGCTAGGTCGGCCTGTACGCGTATCAACAAACTCGTGTCCCGAGGTAGCCCTCGCGTTCCGAGACATAATTTCCGAGGAAATCCTGCTCGTCTTCCGAAAAACTCGCATACAGGGACACTTGCATTCCGAGGTACCACTGTATATAAATATATATATACTGTATATATATATATATATATATATATATATATATATATATATATATATATAGTGCACTTGACAGGGTGTGAAGTGACTTAGACTTAATATCTAAAATATTCAATGATTTAGATTTAAGAAAGGGGGGGGGGAGGGCAGAATGCTGTCTGTGGCTTCAGTTTGTTATTGTTCTAATTGATGATTTTATCTTGAATAATTAGAGATTATAGATAATTTAGGGAGAACCCCAGGCAATGATACCAAAATTGTGATAAGGAAAGACAAGAGGCCATTAAAGCTTAACCAAGGTAGAGGGTGACGTACATAATATCTGATTTAGAAAAGAATGCCAAGTGATTTTAAAATATTTTTTTGCTATAATTTGTATGTGACACTGGAAATTCAGCTTTTTATCAATGAGAACATCATGGAATTTACCATCTACTTTATTACCAATCTGGATATTGCCAATTCTTTGTCAATTCATATTGTCAATTAACTGACACACAAATATGGCTGGGAAACTGGCAAAATTCCACTGTCTTAAATCTATTGGAGATAAGAAATAGCCAATGTTGAATTTCGACTACAACCGAATGAACTGGATTAAAGGGCTCCAGAGCCATGAGGGCACTGTGAGAGTCAACTACAACAATAAAGGAAAATTGACAGCAAGAAAGCAGTTGACAAAGAGCATACAAAATAGCACAAAGTTCTGCCGTGGAGATGCTAGTCTCTGGATGCAGGCAACACATAGGTGTGGTCAGGAAAAACAACAGAGTAGCCAACACCATCTGCAGACTTTGACCCCATCTGTGAAGACGGAAATGGAGCTGAAGTGTGAAGAAAAGTGTGTAAGGAAAAGTACGACATAAGCGAGAGTGAGGAGGGTGTTGTAGGGACTGTGCAATGTAGCAAAGACAGTAGCGATCATGGCGATCCTGAAGATACAGTATGCCTGTTTCAACATACCGGCTTAGGGTAGGAGTCAAACGCAAGGCACCAGAGCTGAGGCATAACCCATTATGGTGCATAGCATCAAGACAGCAAAGAATAGAAGGAGAGGCAGACGAGTAAGCAAGACGACCATACTTGAGTTTAGACAGCACGAAGGTGGAGCGTGCTCGTATCAGCTCCCCAGGAAGTATAACTTACCTTAAGTAAGTTAAGGACCTTAGAGCATCCAACTCAGAGGTTAGAGATATGGGGGGACCAAAACAAACGAGTTTCAAAGATTAACTCCATAAGTTTAGCAAAATCTTTGCACAAAAGGGGATTACCATAATCGACAAAGGGGGATGAAGAACGACCTTCTTCCGAGTAAAAGTCATCGCAAAAGTTTTAGTTGTAGAGAACTTGATGCCATGATTGGTGTCCCAGGATGACACGGCATCAATCGCAAGTTGAAGTCGCTGTTGAAGGAAAGGCAAGTCATCACCTTGACAGCAATGGGTAAGATTGTCAACATAGAGAGCTGATGAGATTCCAGAGGAAAGGGAGTAAAGAAGATCACTGAGGGCAACCAGGAAAATTAGTAAGTGCTCAGAACACTACTGTGAGGTACACCTTCATATTGCCGTAAAGAGGCAGAATGGTACAAACCATCACTAAAGGAACGATTAGAGTGGAAGCTTCGTAGGAAGAGGAGGAGATTACCACGAATGTAGTTGGGACAAAATATCGTATCTCCAGGTGGTGTCATATGCCTTTTCCAGGTCAAGAAAAGGACAGCAACAACAGAGGTCTTTGCAGCAAAAGCAGTACATATATAGACCATGTTCACCAAGACATCAGTCATGACACTTGCAAAAGCCAAATTGAGAAGGTAAGTGGTGGCGATAGTGTTCCAAGAACAACATCATAAGGACATTGAACATACGTTCAAAGAGTTTGCAGACGCAACTCGTGAGGACAATGGGGCAGATGTCCTTAGCAGCTGTCCCTAGAGACCCTGGTTTCTGAATAGGAAAAACCACCACCTGAAGCCAGTCCTCAGGGACAGATGATGACTGCCAGATATGGTTAAACAGATTCAGTATATACTGAAACCATGCATTGAGAGAGGTGACATTCATTAGGAGATGTTTCGCTTTCTGAGCCCGCTGCCATAGAACCGCAGAGAGTCAGGGCAGACTGGTGTTCGGAGAGAGAGATCATTATAGAGAAGCTGGAGATGCGTGCGAAAATCTATAGGACATGATTCATGAAGGTGCTTACCAATAAGGAAAGATGGAGGAAGACTAGAACTGGAGCCACCAGTCGAAAAAGGGGAACACAGTTCGGTGGCGACTGACACAGGATCCGCCACAATAGAACCATGGAAGTGAAGGACTGGTGAGACATCTGGAACAAACTTACCCGCAATCTTACGGATTTTCTTCCAGATCTGGGGCAGAGGAATATCAGACGTAATGGTGGAGACAAAAGATTTCCAACTCTCACGTTTAACCGTACGGACCGCAGTCACCTTATAAAACAAAAGAAAACAGCCGTCTGTCTGCATCTGTCTTTCTTCCAGGCTGCACTCTTACAGAGGACAGTTGAAACACCCAGCATTCCACCTGGGAACGCATTCCGCATGCCCCTGGAGGTAGAGCAAGGAATAGAGTGGAGGGCAGCGTCTAATATGGTGTGATGAAAAAGGAGTAGGACTTGGCGGTGAGGCAGATAGGAGAGGTCAGAAAGAGTAGCATGTAGAGTGAATAGATTCCAGTCAGCCTTGGCAAACTGCCACCTAGGGAAGGAGAGAGAAGGGTGAAAATAGAAAAAGGTGACAAGGATGGGGAAATGGTCACTGTTATGGAGGTCACGAAGAATCCACCATGTGAAATCTAAATAAAGAGAAGACGAAAAAGAGGGAGGTGGTGATGAAGAACAGGAACTACAGGAGGGGTAAAAGTCAAAGCACGACAAGAGGTGAGAGGAAGGATGTTGCAAGGACTGCGCAAGATATCAAAGACAGTAGCGATCACGGCGATCCTGGAGAGATAGGAAGGCAGTATCAACATACAAGCTGAGGGCGGGAGTCGAACGAAAGGCACCAGAGCTGAGGCGCAACCCAGTACGGTGCAAAGCATCAAGACGACGAAGAGTAGGAGACGAGTTAGGAGTGAGGAACTAATACAAAGATTCAAGACAGCAATAGAATTAGTTAGGAGCAAGGGAGGAATCCCGATCATATGTGGCATTCTTCCAAGAAAGGGAGTGGGAAATGAATGGATGTCGAAGGCACTTGGTGTCAATTGCCGGCTGGAAAGATATTGCAAATCTAATGCAATATCTTTCATAGACAACTGGGAACACTTCTATGGAAGAAATGAAATGTACGCTCGGGATGGGGTGCATATATCGAGGGCTGGGGTTGTTGCTGTTGCGAACTCGTTGGAACCAGTGGTTAGAGGTGTTTGTTTGGGTTTAAACTGTTAGTAGATAGTGGTATGGGAATTGATTTTGAGGAAGGAGATAATAAAGGTGTGTGTTTGGGGGAGAAAGGAATTGGCAAAATGATCAGGGAAATTGAAGTGCCTCAAAATAACAATTCACTTAGGGTATATTACACTAACAGTAGAAGTCTAAGAAATAAAATAAATGAATTAAATGCTCTTGTCTGCACAGAAAAAATAGATATTATCGCGCTTACCGAAACGTGGATGAATGTAGAAAATAGAGAACTATTAGCTGAATATCAAATAATTGGATTTAAACTATTTCACACAGATAGATATATTAGACGAGGATGGGGAGTAGCCATATATGTTAGGGACAATTTGAAATGTAGTCTCAAAGAGGGAATCAAATCTGAGCCACACACAGAAACTATTTGGATAGAATTAAACGAAAAAGCAAATAATATTATAATAGGAGTTATATATAGGCCACCAAATTTAGACAGAATGGAAGAAAAGCATCTATGGGATGAAATATCTAAAGCATCTAGATCTAACAGTATTTATGCCATTGGTGACTTTAATTTTAGTGGAATAAACTGGTTGAACAAAACAGGGAATAATGAAGCAGAAGATTTTCTAGAATTAATTGACGATTGCTTTCTTACGCAACACATTAAGGAACCAACGCGGGAAAATAATATTTTAGATTTAGTGTTAACTAACAGGGAAACACAAATTAAGGACATCGAAATAGGGAGTGAGCTAGGGAACAGTGATCATAAAGAAATCAGATTTAGCATAGAATGGAATAGACCTGTAGTTGAAAATTCTGTTAAAGTACCTGATTTTCGAAAAGCTAATTTCAATAACCTAAGAAATTTATTGAGTCAAATAGATTGGAAAGTCTTGGGTATGGGGTGTGGGCCGGTCTTGGAGCTAGACGTGAACCCAGCGATAGTTGACGTAAAAGGGGTTTTCGATGTGGACTCAAAATATAACTTATTTATAAATATTCTAAGCGAAGCCCAGTAATGTAGTATACCATATAAATTGAATAGATCGAATACTAATGATCCAAAGTGGATAACAAAGGATCTGAAGAACCTTATAGGTAAAAAGAGTGCGTGGTACAGAAGGATTAAGAACGGGGAAATCAGTTTAGAACAGGAATTCGCATAACTGGTTAGAAATACTAAAAAAGAGATAAGGAAAGCAAAAAGAAACTATGAAGTTTGTATAGCAGAGCAAGCAAAGACAAATCCTAAAGGGTTTTTCCAGTTATACCGGACAAAGATTAAGGAAAGGATAGGTCCATTAAAAACTGAGACAGGTCAAATAACAGATAATGATGAAGAGATGAGTAGTATTTTTAATAGATATTTTATATCTGTATTTACTAGAGAGGAACTTAACAATATGCCTTCAGCCAAACAAGTATATGTGGGTGGGACGAGGACAAGTTGACTAGTTTAGCAGTTACCAGGGAGGATGTAATTAAACAAATAGTTAAACTCAAACCAAACAAATCTCCAGGGCCGGATGAAGTGTTTGCCAGGGTGCTGAAAGAATGCAAAGAGGAGCTTTCCGAGCCACTGTCTACCATATTTAATAAATCAATAGAGTTAGGCAGAGTGCCAGAGTTATGGAAAGTTGCTAATGTGATACCAAGTTTTAAGAAAGGAGATAGATCACTTGCGTCAAACTATCAACCAATTAGCCTAACGTCTATTGTGGGAAAGTTACTTGAATCGATAATTGCAAATAAAATTCGTCTTCATCTTGAAAAACACAAATTAATAAATGAGTCGCAACATGGTTTTACAAATGGCCATTCATGTTTAACAAATTTGCTATCTTTTTATTCCAGCATAGTTGAGGCAGTTGATAGTGGTAAGGATTGTGATGTTGTGTACCTTGACTTTAGCAAAGCTTTTGATACAGTGCCACATGAAAGACTGATTAAAAAAATAGAGGCTCATGGTATTGGAGGTGCTATATTAAGTTGGATTAGGGCATGGCTACTCCAAAGGAAACAGAGAGTTAGTATAAATGGGGTTAGGTCAGAGTGGGAAAATGTTGTAAGTGGAGTGCCTCAGGGCTCTGTCCTGGGACCTCTGTTGTTTATAATATATATCAATGATTTAGATTCAGGTTTGAGTAGCAACATTTGCAAATTTGCCAATGATACAAAAATCGGCAGGGAAATTAACACGGAAGAAGACTCACTATCACTTCAAGGTAATCTAAATAGGGTTTGGAAATGGTCAAAGGGTTGGCAGATGCAGTTTAATGCTGATAAATGTAAAGTTTTGAGGCTAGGTAATGATGATAGAGTTACAAGATACGAGCTAGATGGTGTTGAGATTGCGAAGTCGAATTGCGAAAGGGATCTGGGAGTTATGATAAGTAAGAATTTAAAACAAAAGGATCAATGCATGAATGTTCGTAATAAGGCAAATAGGACACTAGGATTTATTAATCGAAGCGTTAGTAACAAGACACCTGGTGTGGTTCTTCAGCTATATCTTGCTCTGGTTAGGCCCCATTTAGATTATGCAGTTCAGTTTTGGTCGCCGTACTATAGAATGGATATAAATTCACTTGAACGTGTCCAGCGTAGGATGACTAAGTTAATTCCCCAAATTAGAAATCTTTCGTATGAAGAAAGATTAACAAAGCTTAAATTGCATTCACTGGAAAGGCGAAGAGTTAGGGGCGACATGATAGAGGTTTACAAGTGGATGAATGGACATAACAAAGGAGATATTAATAGGGTATTAAAAGTATCAACACAAGACAGAACACGAAACAATGGGTATAAATTGGATAAGTTTAGATTTAGGAAAGACGGGTAAATACTGGTTCGGTAACAGGGTTGTTGATTTGTGGAACCAATTACCGCGTAACGTGGTGGAGGTGGGGTCCCTCGATTGTTTCAAGCGTGGGTTGGACAAGTATATGAGTGGGATTGGGTGGTTATAAATGGGAGCTGCCTCGTGTGGGCCAATGGGCCTTCTGCAGTTACCTTTGTTCTTATGTTCTTATGAGATGAGTAAGCAGGGCAACTATAATCGAGTTTAGACAGGATGAGAGACGAATGTAAAGAGAGGAGTGTGCGGCTATCAGCTCCCCAAGAAGTATGGGACAAAACCTTAAGGATGGTAAGGGTCTTGGAGCATTCAACTCGGAGGTAAGAGATATGAGGCGACCAAGACAAACGAGTGTCAAAGATTAACCCCAAAAGCTTAGCAGACTCCCTGAACACAAGGGGATGACCATAAAGCGAAAGAGGGACAAAGAACGACATGCTTCTGAGTAAAAGTCAAAGCACAAGTCTTAGACATAGAGAACTTGAAGCTATGATCAGTGGCCGAAGATGACATGGTATCAATCGCAAGTTGAAGCCACCGTTGAAGGAGAGGCGAATCATCATCCCGACAGCAAAGGGTAAGATCGTCGACATAGAGAGCGAAGAAAACGCCAGAAGGGAGGAAATAAGACCACTGAGGGCAACTAGAAAAAGAGTAGTGCTCAGAACACTACCTTGGGGTACACCCTCATATTGCCTAAAAGGAGCAGAGAGAGTGGTACCAAGCCTAACTCGAAAGAAACGAGAGATAAAGCTTTGGAGGAAGAGAGGGAGATTACCACGAAGGCAAGATGAATGAAGTTGTGACAGAATATATCTCCATGTGGTGTTGTAAGCTTCTTCCAGGTCAAAGAAGACGGCAACAACAAAGGTCTTCGCAGCAAAAGCAGTACAAATATAGACCTCCAAGTTTGTCAGGACATCTGTTGTGCTGCGGCACTTGCAAAAATCAAATTAAGAAGGGGAGAGGTGGTGAGTGTTCTAAAAACCACATCAGACAAACGTTAACCATACGTTCAAAAGAGTTTGCAGACAACTTATGAGGCAATAGGGTGGAAGTCCTTAGGGAATGTCACGAGAGACCCTGAAAACATAACAAGGAGAACGGGGAGGACAACGGCATCGAGCCAGTCCTCAGGTACTGAAGACAACTCTCGGACCCGATTATAAAGACTCAGTAAATACCGAGACATGCACAGAGGGAGATGGCGAAGCATCTCAAAATGAATGCCATCGGAACCCACTGCCATAGAACCACAGAGGGACCGGGCAGACTTAAGTTCAGAGAGAGAGAAGGGATCGTTATAGGGAAGGCTGAGATGAGTGCAGAAATTTAAAGGACGAGATTCAATAACAGGCTTACGAAGAAGGAAAGATTGAGGAAGATGAGAACGAGAGTTAACAGATGAAAAGTGGGAACCCAGTTCGGTCGCAACGTGCAACGGGTCCACCACAAGAGTACCACGGAGGTGGAGGACCGGCGAGACATCAGAAGCAACCTTACCAACTACATTGCGGATACCCCTCCAGATCTGCGGCAGAGTATTTTCAGACGTAGTGGTGGAAACATAAGACCTCCAACACTCACGTTTACCTGTACAGATGGTCCTATGGACCACTGAACTCGCCTTCTGAAACAAAAGACAAAAATCAGCCATCTGCCGGTGGCGGTGTCTCGTCCAGGCTGCACGCTTATAGCAGACAGCCCAAGCACAGTCCACATTCCACCAGGGAACGCACTTCCATGTTTCCTGAGAGGTAGAGCGAGGAATAGAGTGGAGGGCAGCATCGAAGACGGTGTCATGAAAAAGGAGGAGGGTGCAAGGGAGAAAATGGAGAGATTGGAGAGAGTAGCATAGAGGGTAAATTGATGCCAGTCAGCCTCGGCATCAATTCACCTAGGGAAGGAGAGGGGAGGGTGAAAAGAAAAAAAGTAACAAGGATGGGGAAATGGTCACTGCCATGGAAGTCATCAAGAACCTGCCATGTGAAATTCAAGTAAAGAGACAACGAGCAAAGAAAAAATCAAGACAGGAAAGGGTGCAGTCCAAGAGTCCAAATGAGTGGGCTCATCAGAATTCCTTAGAGACAGGGAAGAAGAGAGGACGAACGGTTCGAGAAGGCGACCCCGGCTGTTTGTCAGAACATCACCCCAGAGGGTATGTCGACAACTGAAATCACCCAGCAGGAGCACAGACTCTGGCAAGGAGTCCACTAGGTGTTTAAGATCGGGAAGAGAAAGCGGCACATTTGGGGGGAGATAAATGGAACAAACTGTGTACCATTTATGCACAAAGACACAGGCAACAGAACATTGGAGAGGTGATGGAAAAAGTAAGGGGATGAAGGGAACATCAGAATGAATCAAAAGCAGAAAAGTTATTGGCCCCAGCAAAACCTGAAGGGGGGGGGCAGGGGGAGAGAAAGGAATAATCACGGAAGCGATCAGGATGAGCACCAAGCATCGGCTCCTGGAGACGGACACAAAGGAGCGAAAACTGTGAAATCAAAAGTTGGAATTCATGGAAATTGGCGTAATATCCACGAATATTCCATTGAAGAATAGACATCGACAAAAAGAGAAAGGACAGGAACAGAGAACAATGAAGAAACAAAGGTTAAAAAGAAACACAGCATGTCAAAGAAGTGCAGGATCAGGGTCAGCGAAGTCAGGGATAGGGGGCATGGGTAAACTGAGTAAAGATGGAGGGAAGGGAGTAGGAGGACAGACCAGAGGCAGATGAGCAGGGTCTAGAGGAGGAGGCAACCGAGAGGGACTGTCAAGGACAGCAGGAGGGGCAGAAACCGGGGAGCACACCTCAGCAAGGGCAGGAACCGAGAGGGTAGCAGGGGCCAAAGAAACCTCTAAAGCAGGAACAGGGGGCTCGACCACTGAAGTGGGAGGGGTGGAGCGATAGAGTCAGAGGTAGGGGGCAAGGACGAAAGTGAAGCTTTCATACCAGCCGGGGAGGAGGAAGGAGATAAGCCAAGCTTTTGCTTCTGACTCAGAGAGACAGGTGTTCCAGCAGCAACGTACTGGGCAACAGACTCAAACGTCTCAACAGAAGAAGAACGAGAGCAAACAACGCGATGATCGCTAGGAGAAGGATGGACATCAGCCTGCACAGACAGACGGTGTGGAGAGCTAAGAGACGGAGGTGAAGGATGGGAAGGAAGATCAAAGGGAGATGAGAAAGAAGACACAGGAGACATGGCAGACTGGGTAGAAAGAAGGGGAACCCCAGACAGAGAACCAGGAGGGGGGACCCTTCGGGTCAGAATGTAAAGGAACAGGGGAGCAGGCGGTGGGCGTATCTGGGTCTAAGGCCTGGAAACTGTTGTGAGACTGAGGAAGGTGGGAAGGACGAGGAGAGGAAGAGCGCAACACGTGAGCGTAAGAAACCCCAGCGAAAGGGGGAAGAGAGGGATGGTGAACTTGGCGCCTCGCCTCAGGAAAAGACAAATGTTCCCGGTGCTTCAAGTTGAGGATGGCTGCCTCAAGTTTGTAATGGATACACGCGCGAGAGAAGGTAGGGTGGGCATCACGGCAATTGAGGCAGCGAGCCTGGGGAAAAGTGCACTCCGACTTAGAGTGACCTTCGTTCCCACACATAGGACAGAGAGAGAGAGAATACTGGAGCATTTGAGGGCACCATGTCTGAACTTCCAGCACTTATTACAAAGCCGAGAAGAGGGTATGTACTCCTGAATGGAGCATCTGGCACCAGCAAGAATAACAGAGGGCAGAAGTGTCCAACCATCAAAGGTAATTTTCACAAGCCGAAGGGACAGACGGCGACGGCCATGAGGGGGTCGTGAACGTGTAAACCTGGAGAACAGAATGGCCTTGGGCCTCAAGGACATGTTTAATATCCTCGTGGCAGTCCTTGAGGTTCCTAATACCAGTTGCAACATGGTGTGGGAGGAGAACAATGCCAACACTGGCACTTAACTGAGCATTCTTGGAGACCCGAACAGGGGGGTCACCTCAATGCAGGACAAAGTCGCCAAGCGGACAGTTGCATCCCGAGAAGGAGCAGCAACAACACGCATACTGAGATGGGTGGGGTTGAAAGTAACAGAGGCGTCTACTAAATCAACAAGGTGCCTATGGAGGGAGAAATCATCAGGAGTAGAATCTAAATGATGGAAGTCAAAGTACTTAGTCCACGTAGCAAGATCAAACAAGGCATGGTACGAATTGGTATGGGAAGGAAGCATGCGAGAGTGGCCATGGCGGGGACGGTGGTGAGAACCCCTTAGAGAGAGAGAGAGAGAGAGGGGGGGTCATAAGGCGCAGTAGTCACAATGAGAGATGGAGTTGTACTAGGGGACGAGGTAGTCACCACAGGGGGCTTGGGGGCTCGACCCTACCACAGAGGAGGGAGGGGAGCGGGGGAGTAGTCCAGTCTGGGCCCAATGTAGCGGGGGCTACAGATCCCAGTCTTCCATCACAGTCTGACTCAGGGGCCTGGTCACCCACCCCCATGAACCTGGGAAAGAGAAGTCGTTTCATCATCCATGCAGCAGTCTTTCTAAAAGTTTGGGGCCTGGAACCAAGGGATACCACCTACCAGGGCAGCCAGGGAGGCCAAGCGCAGGCCAGTGCAGGAAGGGTACATTGTCCCCAGCGGTGCCCCCCCCCCTTTTTAACAGTGAGTCCTACTGCATAGTTCATTCGCCCACACTGGTGCAAAGACCCCATTCCCCCTATTGCCCCAGCCTGGACACCCAGCCATTCACTCAGGGCTACCCCTCCAGCGGGCAGTCCGTTGGCTCACAAGGCCCCTACATGGTGCCCATCTGCATGTACAACACACAAAGAGGGGGCAGGAGAGGGGACAAAGGCAACCCTCACTAGTCCCAGGGTGGTGTAAGTGAGCCCCTCACCACGACAAGGCAACACCACAGAGGGGAGAGGCGAGAAGAGCAGATGTACTCCTGAACAGAGCATCTGGCACCAAGAGTTACGGAAGACGGAAGGGACCTATCAAAAGTGATTTTCATTACATAAAGAGACTGGCCATGACGACCACAAGGGGGGGGGGGTTGAGTAACATATTAATCTGGAGGATAGAATGGCCTTGGGCCTCAAGGATATGTTTAATATCCTTAAGGCAGTCTTTAAGTTCCTTATCACCAGTTGCTACATGGAATGGGAGAATAACTGTGCCAATCCTGGCATTTATTTAACCAGGCATTTTTTGAGATTCGAACCGGTCTCTCCCCAATGCAGGACAATGAGGCTAAGTGGACAGCTGCTTCCTGAGAAGGAGCTGCAACAACACGTGTACCAGTATGGGTGGGGTTAAAAGTGACAAAGGTATCCACCAAATCAACTAGAGTAAGAGTAATTAGGTCAAGTGGAGGAGTAGGTCTGTATATTAAAGAGGAGCTGGCATGCACAGAGCTCCTGAACTTGACCAATGAGGTGGTAGAGGTACTTGGAATCATGGTAGAGAATATAAATCAAATTATTGTTCTAATATACAAACCGCCAGATGCAACAGTTGAGGAATTCACTGAGCAGATCCACAAAATAGAAAATATCCTTGATAATCTAGCAAACCCAGTACCAGATATTATCTTCCTTGGAGACTTCAATCTACCCAGTTTACAATGGAGAATAGTAAACAATAATATTATAGCATGAAATCAACCTGGAAATAACCAACCACAGGTCAGAGAACTACTGAGATTCTGTGACAAATTCTCGCTCAGTCAGCAGATTACGGAACCGACTAGGAACGAAAACACGCTGGACCTGATATTCACGAACAATGAGGAACTAATCAGAACATTACTGTCTCAGACACTACGTACTCGGACCACAAGCTCATTGAAGTGCAAACCAACATTAATAACGGTAGTAGGCCCAAAAGAAACAACAAGCGAGAAGGGCTATTCAATAAATTAAATTTTAAAAATAAAAGGATAGACTTGGAGAAAATAAACAGGGAACTTACAAACATTCAATGGGAAAATGTTCTAAGTAATAAAAATCCTACACAAGGAATAGATAAACTGACTTATGAAGCTTATGAAGTCTATTTGAAACATGTTCCTTTGAGGAAAGCCAGAAAGAGGTCAAATGTAGAAAGAGAACGCAGACGACATAACAAAAGAAGAAAAAAACTTAACAGAAATGCTGAAGCAGACACGACTTTCCATACAAAAAAGAAATAATTTAAACAGGGAGACTGAAGTAATTGACCAGAGACTGAAGCATTCATATCAGATTAAAGAAAGGCAACTAAAACAGAAAGCAAATCAAGAAATAAAGAAAAAAAAACAAAATATTTCTTCAAATATGCTAAATCAAAAGCAAAAACCACTGCCAGTATTGGACCTATTCGTACTAGTGAAGGTTCATACACTGAGAATGACAAAGAAATTAGTGAAATCCTAAAAAAGCAATATGAGGACATGTTTAGCACCCCGATACACAGCATGAAAGTGGAAGATCCGGACAACTTCTTTATGCATGATATCCAAACCCCTGTAAATATAACTGATATCAACTCGAGTGTGGCAGGTTTTGAAAGAGAAATTGACAATATGCCTATGCCCTCAGCCCTGGGTCCAGACTCATGGAATTCAATATTTATAATGAAATTCAAAGTGCCAGTAGCACAGGCACTCAGTATAGTGTGGAGGAAGAGCTTGGACACGGGGGAGATACCAGATGCGCTTAAAGCAGCAGACATAGCCCCTCCACACAAGGGAGGTAGCAAAGCATTGGCAAAGAATTATAGACCAGTTGCACTAACGTCTCACATAATAAAAGTACTGTATTTGAGAGAGTGATGAGGAGTTAGGTCACTAGTTTCATGGAGACCAATGACCTCCATAATCCAGGCCAACATGGATTAATAGCATGAAGATCATGCCTCTCACAGCTACTTTACCATTACGACAAAATCACTGAGGCATTAGAAGAAAAACAGAAAGCACATGTGGTATACACGGATTTCGCAAAGGCATTCGATAAATGTGACCATGGAGTGATTGCACACAAAATGAGGTCAATGGGAATAACTGGTAAAGTAGGACGCTGGATATTCACTTTCCTGTCGAACAGAACACAGAGTAAAACAGTCAACCATATAAAATCGAGTCCAAGCGCAGTTAAAAGCTCAGTACCTCAGGGTACAGTCCTTGCACCACTGCTTTTCCAAATTTTTTTCCAAAAAAAAAAAAAAAAAACTGCTTTTCCATATTCTCATATCAGATATAGACTCAAATACAAGGCACAGCTTCGTATCATCCTTTACTGATGACACAAAAATCAGCATGAAGATTACCTCTGCTGAAGATATTGAAAAACTATAAGCAGATATTAACACTTTCGCGCGCGCGGCACTCAGGGAAAAAAAAAACCGATTGTGCGTGCGGCGTTCTGGGCGCTCAAGTGTAAAGACAAAAAAGTGTATAAACTTTTCACGCTCCTAACATCAATTCTCAAGCTACGTATTTCATTTTGGTATCAATGTGTTGGCAATAAAATTCTCTACAAGATCATATGCATAAAATGTCACCAAAGCATTTGCTATCCCACCACGAAATAAATAAACACGAAGATGACTCGCCGTGACACCCAAACAGGAAGTAAATGTTCATACTCTTTCGTTTGTTGCCAGCTCCACAGTGATCCTACAGCATTGATTTTGATATCACTGAACTCGCAATAAAATTCCCCACCCAGACATATGCCTATCAATGTATAATTATGATACGGGGTGACCCGCACGAGTGTGGGAAGTGGCCGAAGCGTTAGCCGTGATTCCAGCAGCGATGACACTGTTGTGATGCAGCGCTTTGAAAGTTTATACTTATTTCACTGTCCTGACATTATTTCTGGAGCTACGTATTTCATTTTTATAGCAATGTGTTCGCAATAGAAAGTTCTATAAGAACATGGGTAGAATTGGTCAACAGAGCGTCAAATAAATTTGCGGCAAATAAAATCTTACGCGTGTTTGTACCCGTGAACGTAAAAAGTTTTTACTTTGTTCATGTTTTTCAAGTTTATACTCGTTTCACACCGTTTTTTTTTTGTATAGTGTTCGGAATAAAATTCCCTACACAGACATATGCCTATCAAGTACAATTCTTGGGAATTCACAGCTGTAGAGACGGCCAAACACACACAACCGGAACCCGCTCTGGATACTCCAACTCACACCCGCAACACCCACAAAAAAAGTTTCTGGTGTTTCGTGTATACTTTAGTTTTCGTGCTACAGTTGTCATTTAGGTATCAAAATATTCCTAAGAAAATCGACTACAATACTACAACAACCTAGGACAATTATGTGTACTTACCAAAGGAAAGACGATTGTAGAAAAATAAGTTGAGCATTTTCTCTCCACTCCACCTCCTTCAGGTACCAATTCCTGAAGTTGCTCAACAGATGTTCGTAGGTGGAGTGAAGCTGGTGCGGGTGGTTACTTCTTGTCCACATAATACACCCTTTTCTTGTGATAACTGGTGTAACACGGTATGACACAAAGTGGAACATCGCATGTCTTGCATGCTATACCAGTTTCCTTCCTAATACCCGACTTTGAACACACTTGACACCTGCGACGTTCGGGAGTTTTACAAGTTCATGCTTCAATTTGTAGTTCAGGCGAGTCTGATAAAACAACACGTCCCTGTTGTCTCTGTGTTGGTTGTACACTACAACAGTGTAGCAGATGAAATATCTTCATCAGATTCATGGTTGGCTTCAGCACGAGGTGTAGACGTGAAGAGAGGGCGCCTCACACCCGACGGGCCAGGTGTTGACGGGTTAGCAGCAGGATACACAGGACCAGTGTCATCATTTATGTCTGGAGCATGAACTAAATGAGGAGATGGTGTTGTTGTTGCAGGCCACTCTTCCTTGTCAAATTTCAATAAAGCCCAAATAGCAACCTCATGAAACTGGAGCAGAGTTAGTTTCTTTCGGTCATCTGTGTTGGCCTTGTACAATGCATAAGCGTTTTGCAAAGCCATTTGCAGGAAATAAAAGGTTATTTTCTTTGTCCACTTGTGACATTTCCTGGCGAAATGGTAATACTTTACCATTTGATCAAAGTGGTCAACACCCTTCATGAACTTATTGTAGTCAATAATTGCCTTTGGTTTGTTCACCACAACCTGCTGTAGTCCTGTTGTTCCATCTGGCCTACGAACTCGTTTGCGTTTTTGAACTCTATTTGTGTCTGCATTGTGGAGGTTGGTAATCATAGAGACAACTCGCTTGTCTTTCCACAGCAGAATGAAGGTGTTGTCCTTGCGGCGGTAGACTGTGGTATCCACATCAATCTTAGTCTTCGCTATATGTTGCAGGTCTTTTGGGGCGCCACATATCATCGATCATCGAACAATGGTGGAATATTGTCCTCAAGCCACACAACACTGGCCCCAGGCTGGCGAGTACGTACTGGACGTGTACGCTTGCGAGGAGGCTGGGGTGCCTCATCTACCTCACTCGGTTCATCCTCACCTGATAATTCATAGCTTGAATCACTCCCACTATCAACAAATGGGGTTATTTTCAAACCACGAGTAGGAGGTCGTTTCCTTAGCTGGATTTTAGGCATGCACGCACCACGTGTGCGCCTTGTGGTGAGAGGCGGCAGTGCTGGTGCCCCCTCCTCCTACTCCTCCTCTGTTAGGCCTTCAGAGTCCTCCTCCGTCGATTCAGCCCCATGGGCTCCAGGCCCCCCAAATTCACATTCTTCTTCTAAATCCTCACCTTCTGCCTCACTTCCATCCAAATCCACTTGATCAAAGGCATCCAAGAGATTGGGAATCTTGGTGGGAGTGAGCCTCAATCCAGAGAACCTCCTATAGATGTCGGTAATCTTGTCTTTTCCAGATGAATCAGAGGCTCCTGTAGCCGAAACACCACTTGGGCCTGGTGCTGGATCCATTATTGATGAATGTAGTTGGTTACAAACACACAGAAACGGGTAAAAATCCTTGAAACCATGCGAGTTTGGCGCGCAAGGGGAGAGAGATGCGATCGCTCCACGTGACAACAAAATGGGCCTGTCACGTGACCCAGTAGGCCGACGTGACATTCGGCCTACCCGAAAGAACGGGAATTTCATGGCGCACAGTTTGAAACAAACCCCAAGTAAATCGGATTTAAGCTGGATTTTTTACAATTATTTTAATACGGACCGTAAATGTACGACGCGACCGCACAACCGATAGAAATATAGCCGTCGTATATGTACGGGGTGGGCGCGCGAAAGTGTTAATAAAGCTTTTGACTGGGCAACAGAAAATAACATGATGTTTAACAGTGATAAATTTCAGGTACTCAGATACGGTAAAAGTGAGAACCTTAAACATAATACAGGGTACAAAACACAATCAAATTTGCCCATAGTAGGAAAGAAACATGTAAAGGATTTGGGAATAATGATGTCTGATGACCTAAATTTTAGGGAGCATAACCAAGCAAATATTGCGGCAGCCAGGAAAATGACAGGATGGATTACGAGAACGATCAAATCCAGGGATCCCATCACAATGGTTGTACTCTTCAAATCACTTGTGCTGTCCCGTTTTGAGTACTGCTCAGTACTCACTTCCCCATTTAGAGCAGGAGAGATTGCTGAAATAGAGGGAGTACAGAGAACATATACGGGATACATAAACAAGATAAAGCATCTAAATTATTGGGATCGCCTCAAAGCTCTCCGAATGTACTCTCTAGAAAGACGATGGGAGAAATATCAAATAATATACAAGTGGGAAAATACTGGAGGGTAAGGTCCCAAATCTGCACAGTAAAATAACAACATACTGGAGTGAACGATATGGAAGAAAATGCAGCATACAACCAGTGAAGAGCAGGGGTGCCATAGGCACAATTAGAGAGAACTATATAAACATCAGAGGTCCATGGTTGTTCAATATCCTTTCAGCAAGCATAAGAAATATTGCCGGAACAACCGTGGACATTTTCAAAAGGAAACTAGATAGTTTCCTCCAAGGAGTGGCCGGACCAACTGGGCTGCGGGGGGTATGTGGGCCTTCGGGCTGCTGCAAGCAACAGCCTAGTGGCCCAAACTCTCACAAGTCAAGTCTGGCCTCGGGTCGGGCTTGGGGAGTAGAAGAACTCCCAGAACTTCATCAACCTGGTATACACTAGGTGTTTATGGATGAATAAATCATCAGGACGAGTAGAATTAACATGACTGAGATTAAAATACTTAGTACATGTAGCAGGACCAGACAAAGCTTGGAAGGTATTAAAACAGGAAGGAATCGTGCGAGTGTGACTGCGGAGAGGACAGCACCGAGCACCCCCAGTAAGAAGGGGGGGGGGGGGTAAAAGGCCCAGTTGTTACAATGAGAAATGAAGCCACTCCATGTGATGAGGTGGTCATCACTGGGGGCTTGGGGCTCAACCCTGCCACAGAGGTAGAAGGGGAGCAGAGAGGGGTAGTTGGGACCTGGTAGACCAAGCTCTCACAAGTCAAGCCTAGCCTCGAGCCGGGCTTGGGGACTAGAAAAACTGCCAAAACACCATCAAGCGGGTATCAAGCAGGGAAAGTTCGGAGCTGCTTGGTCTGGGACCAAAGTAGCAGGGGGCTACAGAGCCCGGCTTTCCATCACAGTCCGACTCGGGGCCCTGGTCTCCCACCCCACGTCTGAGAAGTGAAAAATAAGGGTCAGATATCAGCATGTAAATGAACAGGTAATCATTTCATCAACAAACAAGCCCCCATACCCACCATGGCGCCAAAATTAGAGGATAGGACGATAAGACGTGGGCCCCCCAGGGGTGCATCATGGATATATGCCCTGCAATCACCAATTTAAGAACCACCAGTCCATCAAGATTGGGCTCAGCAACGAAGGAAATGAGTGACAATAAAAGTGTCCCTTTGCTCAACAATTTTGGGTACCACAGTTTTACGGACAAGAGACTGTGCCTCACCTAACACCCATTGTCATAACAGAAGACATCTAAAAGAATGATCAAGAATAACAAAAAGTCGCTGGGAAATAGCAATTAAAAAGGAGAATTGGGAAGGAAAAATTAAAGTTAGTAGGAAAAAGCATTCAGCACAATTAGTGAAGAAGGCAGCAGGAGCATAAGGCTTCAAAAGGACAGAGGACACTGTCCCATGGAGCATCACACTCTAGCATCCGCCAACCAAGCCCCCTCACGATGGCAACGAGCTGGAAAGGGAGGGAAGAGACGAAAAAGATGAGAGGGCGACGAATACTGCCCAATGGGAAACCAGTGTTAATGGGTAGAGTGGGAAAATTGGAATCATTCACAGAGACATACTGGAGCCTGTCAATGAGGTAAGATTGTAGGTATTGGAGGGTGTGACCTCTTACTCCGTAATATTGCAATTTAAGAATGTTAATGTGTTTACAGTGTCAAAAAGTCTTATGTAGGTACTCAAAAGTCTTAATAAGGTACTCATTTTTTCCAAGAGATGCATATATGAAATTAATCATACTAACCTGGCATGATTGGTCCTTTTTTGGGCCTGAAGCCATTATGGCAAGAACTAAGTTTAAATAGGAGTAAGGCTGCGTGTAAATAAATTCTTTAAAATATTTTTGACAAAATCGGCAGAATTGATAGTGAGATTGCTGCTTTTATGGACTAAGGATACTCTTGCTTTTATTCTCAAAATATCATGAAAGGTTTAGAGTTCAAATAATTTGTTATAGAGCAGTGTAATGGCTGGAACTAAAAATCTAGAGGCATTTTTGTAAATTAGGGTTGGTATCTCAACATACAGTATCTATATATGGGGTTCATTCATCCACTGCAAATTACCTCAAGCCCATCATCACCCAACGAAAATCTGCTATCAGAACAATAAAACTGTCTTCAAACCACAGACAGCCTGTTTAAATCCCTGAATATGCTACATACACACTCGCTCTACACATTCTCTTGTGCTATTTACAAGTACAAAACCTTGTTCCTAAATGATATCCCTGATCTGAAATTCTCCATTGATGTAATAGAACCCACAAGCATATATAAATATATCTTTGATATAATTTTTTTTATATAAATTGAGTCAGGATAACATAATTGCCAATCAGGCTAATATAACTTTGAATCAGGCTTTTTCACCCACAGGGTTATTGATCGATGGAACGGCCTACCCACTGAAGCCATAACTGCCGAAACTGTGCTGAATTTCAAAATATACCTGGAAAAAAATCATGGCAGGGGGAGGGGGAGGGAACCTACAACAAGCCGACGACTTTCTGTTCTCATCGAGGCCACTCGGGTTAGTGGTTTTCAGGTAAATTGGGTAAAATATTATTCCCAGACATTTACAGCATAACAGATAAAGTTAGGCTAGAGTAATTAATTTCTGGTAAATTTAGCGTGATAAATTTCTGGAGTAATATAAATTTATATTTCATATTAACTTGACTGACAGCAATAAATGCCAATCTACCTTCAATATACTCTTCGGTGATATATTTATAATCAAGAGTAGAACTCATAAATAGGCCTAAACAAAAAATAATAAATGTACATCAGTTTGCATATGAATCTGATGAGAAAATTCCTTGATTAATATACATTTCCTTACCAATCAAATGGTCTCACCTTAATATAAATTTTTTTTATAAATTGACAGTCAGGATAATACAATTGCCAATCAGGCTAATATAACTATGAATCAGGCTTTATTACCCACAGGGTTATTGATCGGTGGAACTGCCGAAGCCATAACTGCCAAAACTGTGCTGAATTTCAAAATATACCTGGAAAAAATTATGAAGGCAAACTGGGAGGGGGAAGGGAACCTTCAACAAGCCGACGACTTCCTGTTCTCATTGAGGCCACTCGGGTTAGTGGCCCTCAGGTAAATCGGGTAAAATATTATTCCCAGACAATTACAGCATAACTGATAAAGTTAGGCTAGAGTAATAAATTTCTGGTAAATTTAGAGTGATAAATTTCTAGAGTAATATAAATTTAAATTTCATATTAACTTGACTGACAGCTATAAATGCCAATCAGCCTTCAATATACTCTTCAATGAAACATTTAAATCAAGAGTAGAACTCATAAATAGGCCTAAACAAAAAAATAAAGACATCAGTTTGCATATGAATCTAATGAGAAAATTCCTTGATTAATATACAGTTCCTTACCAATCAAATGGTCTCACCTTAAGTACGTCTCAGATTGTCTTCTTCACCAACTCCAATGTTAAATAATATTACAACAAAAATGTTTATAACTTAGCTACAGAGTATATTACATTTTAAATAAATTTCCACAGAAAGCTAAAAAAGGAAGCACATTATTTACATAAATATGAAGAAAAACATTTAAAGCTTTGTTTTACCTTTGCTAAATTAAAGAGATACTTCTATACTTATAAGCAATTTTGAGTTTTCCTAGTGACAGCTTCTCCAGTTCTTGCTTGGTCATCTAACTTTCATAAAGAACAAAATAATAAAATATCTTTAGATCTTTACCTTTTCATTGTGAAGTGTATTTCTCAAACAAAATATAATTACCTCTGAAGAACATCCAACTGACATTGTGATAGCACACTGTTAGATTAAAGGTAAGTTAATATACTATTATGTGCCTCATTATCCTTCAACATTCTCTTAATTATCTTTCACACTCAAAGTGTTTAGCCTATTATCTGCATGTATCATCTTGTGCCTCTTCATTTGTCCAAGACGACTGAATCTCTTCCCACACTCTGGACACTCATGTGGTTTGTCCCTTGAATGCACTAACATATGATTCTTCATAGTTCCACGCTCTCTGAATCTCTTCCCACACTCTGGACACTCGTGATGTTTATCACCTGAATGCACTAACATGTGCTTTATTATAGTTCCACGTTCTCTAAATTTTTTGCCACACGTGTCACATCGAAAAGGTCTCTCATCCGCATGCACCATCCTATGCGTATTCATATGTCCACGCTGAGTGAATCTCTTCCCACACTCTGGACACTCATGAGGTTTATCACCTGAATGCACTAACATGTGAGTTTTCATACTTCCATGACGACTGAATCTCTTCCCACACACTGGACACTCATGAGGTTTATCACCTGAATGCAATAACATGTGAGACTTCATATCTCCAAGACGACTGAATCTCTTTCCACACTCTTGACACTCATGAGGTTTATCACCTGAATGCACTAACAAGTGACGCTTCATATCTCCAAGACGACTGAATCTCTTTCCACACTCTGGACATTTATGAGGCTTGTCACCTGAATGCACTAGCATGTGACGCTTCACATGTTCAAGACGACTGTATACCTTCCCACACTCTGGACACTCATGAGAATTTTCACCTGAATGCACTAACATGTGCCTTATTATAGTTCCACGTAATCTAAATTTTTTGCCACACTCAGTACATTGAAAAGGTCTCTCATTCACATGCACCATCCTGTGCTTCTTCATATGTCCAAGATGACGAAATCTCTTCCCACACTCAGGACACTCGTGATGTTTGTCACCTGAATGCACTAACATGTGAGTCTTCACATGTCCAGGACGGGTGAATACCTTCGGACACTGTGGACACTGGTGAGTCTTCATCTTCTTTATGACAGGTACAGTTTGGGTGAAGGTTTTCTCCCCCGGATGTTGGGAGAAGCGTCAAGGCTTGAGTGTTGTTTCTTAGAGTTAGACTTGACGTGAGCACTTGGCGGTCAATGGTGGTGCTTCTTCTTTATAATAGGTGCAGTTTGTGTCAAGGCTTTCCCTTAATGCTCGTGCTGGACATCACCGGCTGTGGCGCTGCTAAAATGGCGGCGGTTGTTTACCCTCTCATCACCTAAGCGTTCCAATGTTTTGTCTGGTTCCACATATCATTTTTCCTACTTATTTTTGTTTATAACTGGTCACTTAGAATTAAGACTTTTATTTATCCCCTTGTTTTTCAATCAAAGAATGTACTTGGAATTATTTATTTAAACATAATGCCACACGATTATACTTTTTGAAGGAAACAGCTCTCCCATAGTGGATGTGCTCCAAACCATAATGGAACTGACCCAAGTATCAGTTGGGTCAACCCAAGTATCGCGTTCCCAAAATGGTTGCCCATGTTGGAAGAGACGATCGCCGAAAAAATATGGTTGAAAACATTTTGATAACTTATATTATTCATTAGTCAGCAGAAAGACAGAAATGGGAGCATTATATAAAACCTTTACCAGACAAATATTTTTAAGTAAAATCGAAGATATTTGTAGTTGTATAAAAGTGGCAGTTTAGACACTCCGTACATTGACATCATCGCACACTAATATTTTTACCACTTCAGACACCAGCTTTGGACGTTTCGCATATGTGTACGTGCACCAGGTGTGTCTGAAACTTGGTTATCACCTGCACTGGTGAATTACAAGTGTTATTTGTAGCTGTGTTGCTGACCAGCGAGGGGAGGCTGTTGATCAGGCCTCAAGCGTCCCCTCCTCACTCGCCTATTGGGCCTAAACCACACGTGTATCAGGTACACGACAATAGCTCTTGCGTCATACTACCGCTGAGCCGTGTTTGCCTTGTTCTTCGATCGAAGACGTTAGTGACCACGAAACAATGCAGCCTCAGTTCAGTGGAGATACTTTGAGTCATGCCTTAACTCTCCCATTTCTACATTAGTTAATGTGAAATAGTGCTGTGACGATTGAGAAATACTCTGCATATAGGTGTTGTGTCATTAACGTCATGGCAACTGCCACGGATAAGGTGCCGGGCAGCACATCGCCGTTGCCAGATAGTGATGTAGCGAGTAGATTATCATAATAATATACTTGCTCCAAACGCATTAACCTAACGAGAGAAGCAAAGCTCTTCTTGGTACTAATTATGAAACTCAAACTTTTCCCAACTTCCACATACTATTCTTGTCAACCTTTGGAGAACGGTGAGGTGTTGCCCGAGCATTTAAGCAGCAGATAATAACTGGTCTACACACGGGAGACATCTCCTGTCCACGAGGCTAACCATAGCCCGTGCTTCTTGCCCAGCTCCTGTGCCAGGTAAGTTACGGGCTCACCATAGCCCGTGCTACTTGGAACTTGTTCCGAGTAGCTGAATCTATAACAACAACAACAACTGGTCTACACCTCCTTCACCATTTGGTCCGGGAGACATCTCCCGTCACGCAGGGTGCAGTCGCACCTCCACAGATCTCCAGTATCATCTCTCGATACTGTTAATGGCTCATAAGGGCCACCACTTACGGGCTATTCATGCCCGTGCCACCTCTTGGGTGGCTTAATTTTTAACAACAACAACAACAACTGGTCTACGGACTTCTCAACTAGACCTTCAGCTTGGAATAGAGCAGACATAGTACCGATCCCAAAACCCAAAGTCCAGCTAATCCCAGGCCCATCTCTCTCCAAAGCTGTGCAGCCAAGACGGCTGACAGAATGGCACTCAACAGACTGGAGTGGAAAATGCCTAAACTGCACCATGATATGTATGCCTATAGAAAAGGGGTTGGCACAGTGGAATGTATTACAACTCTGTTAGCCCACTTGAATGACAGACCAGGAATGCTGATATTCCTGGACCTCGAAAAAGCCTTTGAACTGGCTAGCGCCCCAGCTATTCTCTGCTGCCTCATTGACAAAGAGGTCAGAGGCAACCTGCTCTCCTGGACCAAAAACTGTCTCATAAACAGAGAAGCAAGAGTAAAACTTCATGGCACAGTCTCTGAGTACAAAAGACATGAAAATGGTACACCGCAAGGAGGTATTCTCAGCCCTCTTCTCTTCAACTGTTTAATGGAAAGAATAATGAGGTTGAAACTTCCACATCACTGCAGGCTGCTAAACTACGCGGACGACTTTGTCATCATCATAAAAGGAAGGGATGCGGCGCGCCTTGCACCCAAATGCTTAGACTGCATCAGTAAAGAGGCAAAACAGATTGGGATCAAACTCAACCCCTCAAAGTCAAAAGCCATGCCCATAAAAATAGCGAAGCCCAACATCCAACTCACAGTACAGGGTCAACCAATCGAATGGGTGGACACCTATCAGTACCTAGGAATAATCCTGGACACACACATGAATTTTAATGCTGAGGTCACTTACTTGAGAGAGCGAACTGCGGCCAGGACGGCAATCCTCAGGTCGCTAACCTCCCTCTCTGGAGGAGCCAATCTGCAAGTCCTTCGCACATACTATGTACAGGCAGTCAGAGCAGTGATCGATTATGCAGCACCTGCACTCACAAATCTATCACACCAACAGTGGAAAAAGCTTGAAGTTGCCCAAAACAATGCTATGAGAGCCGCACTGGGAGCCCCCATGTGGACCAGGCTTGAAACACTTAGACTGGAGACGGGTTTGCCCTCTCTACAGGAAAGAATATCTCAAAGGACAGCTACAATTATCAGTAAGATAATTGTTTCTTCTGATCCAATCCCAGTACGGCAGGCCTTGGTGGTTGGACTAGGCCAAAACAATGGAAACTCTTGGGCTGCAAGAGCAGGAAAAGTCCTAAACAGACTACATTTAAAAAGCATGATTCTCGATAGAGAGGGTGATCATCCACACCCAAATTACACTCCTTCTGCACCGTGGGAAGAGCCTACTTTCAAAATAGTAATAGAAAGTCTCCCAATGAAAAAGGTTGCCTATGATCCGACAATCCTAAGGCGCATAATAGAAGAGCAAATGTATAGCATAGCAGTAGCAGGAGCCACCCACATCATCACAGACGGATCGTTGGACACAGAATCTGAGAGTGCTGGCGCTGCTCTTTTCACGGCCAGCATACAGGCATATTGGAGATTGGGAGGACTAGTATCATCAACCCAAACTGAGCTGTTTGCCATACAACAGGCATTCGCATATGTGATTGTACAAAACACTCAAAATGCAATCATACACACAGACTCAAAAGCTGCACTTCAAATACTAGGACAAAAACAGTGGAAAGATAACGTGGAAATAGTTACCACCATTTTGTATCTTGGAGCAGTCGCTAAAGGCAAAGGACTCAACATAACCTTGAACTGGATCCCATCCCATATTGAAATCCCATTAAATGAGAAAGCTGATGAAATTGCTAAACTGGCAACTCGTCATCCAGTGATAGATAAAACAATTCAACCCAGCCTAGAGAACATTAAAAACATCATCACCAAAAAACTCTCACACCTCAACAAAGCCTACCTACACCAGAGAATAGCTGAAGGTTCGCCCTCTGCAACATGGTATCTTCAGGCAACCAAATTAGAAAGGTTAAATATCCCAAAAGGAATCCACAGGGAAATAGCAGTTAGGTTATATAGACTACGTCTAGGTTACAGATGCAACTGGGAGATTGGTGAACCCCGACAGAGAGAGTGCATCTTCTGCCAAACTGTCACAGAAAAGCCATTACTTCCCTATCTTCTGGAATGTGAAGCAACCAACGACCTTAGAAGAGCTTTAAGAGTTCCTGAATCTTGCAGTGGCCACCCTGAAGCCAGCAACAGAGCCACTCTCCTGGTCAACAAAGGTGTCCAGCAGCTGGACACCCTCATAAAGACTGTGAAGCAGTATCCTCCCCCGCGATAACAGCTTGATGATTAAATGCAAACTCAGAATAATGAAAAAATTACAGTAAAAAAATGTACCACTTACGGGCTATTCATGCCCGTGCCACCTCTTGGGTGGCTTAATCTTTATTAATCATCAATCAATCAAGTCAACGCAATCACTCCTTACCTATTGAAAGTGTAGGATCAATTCGAGTTGTCTGCATCGAGTCTTACAATAGCCCACAAGATGGTCGTCTTAAGGTTCAAAACTAAGACGTCTGATAATGGTTTGGACAGGACTGCGAACCATCCCAAGTATTCTGAGATGGTTGTTGCCGCCATCACATTCCTTAGTAATAGTCAAGGCTCCTCCCATCAAGATATTCTGAAGTTCGTCGTCTGTAATTTCTCGGTTAAGGAGAAGGACGCTGACATCCATCTGAAGCTGGCTTTGAGGCGAGGTGTTACTTCAGGCGCCCTCACACAGGTTAAAATTACTGGTCGCTTAATGCATTTTAAAGTCAACAAGTGCTCTGATGAAGCCAACCTCAAGGCTTCAGCCAAGAAGGCGGAAGGGAGGAATTTCTCCCATGAAAATGCATCAGCAAACAATCTTCCTGAGAAGATTGCTCGCAAAAGGCATTCTAAAAAGAAACCATATAAGCTTGTTAAAAGTTCTATGGTTGAGGCCTTCCTGATAGAACAGACAATGGCCGACATCAGGATGAAGAGAAGTATGGAGTCCGGAGGAGTCCAGCAGGTCAAGAGTGTCGCGGCTACCACACCACAAGCTGCTGCTGGAAGCCAGCCTCAGGCCTTCACTCAGCCAAGTCTTCATCACATGGACCAAGACAGTTTTTTTATATTCTTTAGGTTTAGTTCCCAGGAAAACCTGAACTGTTTTACCCCCAGGTCAGTAAATATTTTAATGTACATGTTACTTTCATGTGAAAATATACAAATACATTTTAATTTTTATCAAATTTGTTTTTGTTGTGACCATTTATGACTAGTCATAATGGGAAAGCATTTACGGATGTCACAGTTGCTCCAGTTTCATGTGTAAAGCCCTGAGGCTTTAATTAATGAAGATAAGAATAAAGGTTTTCTGTTTCAAACGTGGGTTGGACATGTATATGAGTGGGATTCGGTGGTTATAGATAGCAGCTGCCTCGTATGGGCCAATAGACCTTCTGCAGTTACCTTTATTCTTAGGTAACTGCAGAAGGCCCATACGAGGCAGCTCCTATTCTTCATTGTATGCTATTGTTCTATAGGTTAGGAGCTGCCTCGTATGGGCCAAGAATAAAGGTAACTGCAGAAGGCCTATTGGCCCATACGAGGCAGCTACTATTTATAACCACCAAATCCCACTCATAAAGATTTCTAATTAGGGGGATTAACTTGAATTTCATGATTCTGTTAACACAACAAGGTGAAGACTGCTAGGATGGTACACGCCCACATGGACAGATAATTTACATCAAAGTTGTGAGAAACGTTTAGGTGACCAAAAGACTATTATCTAGGCAACACAGTGTCCCAGACTTACTAATGTTCCACAGTCACACTCATAATGATTTATTTATTTATTTATTTATTTATTTATTTATTTATTTATTTATACAAGAAGGTACATTGGGTTTATGAGAGTACAAAGCATTGATGTTTTTACAATCTTGTAAAGCCACTAACACGTATAGCGTTTTGGGCAGGTCTTAAATTTATTAGATAATTTTATGTAGATAATTTGTAGAAAAATTTGAAGATTTTTATATTGACTTGCTCTGCCATGTTCTCTCCAGTTTGTCTGATAATTTAAAAAAAATCTAAATTAATACTCACATCTTAGGAATAAATGAAACGAGAAAAAACATTTATTACTTGAAAACTAAAAGAAGCTGTTAGCGATGATGGGTGGAACTCCGGACTGTGAGGCCGCGGAGGACGCTCCCACAGCTGGGCTACGACGGCTTCTGATTACTCTTTCATAAACACAGATCTTATCTTGCATAAACACCAAGAATCTGATAAGCTAAATAAAATCTAGTGTGTTGCTTGTTTTGTGTGGGTCAGTGAGTTACCAAGTTAATAGATAAGTAAACTGTATATGAATATTTTTTTTTGAGATATATACAAGAGTTGTTACATTCATCAACCGTCAAGAGCTCAGTCCCTCAGGGTACTGTGCTTGCTCCAGTACTTTTTCTCATCCTCATATCGGACATAGACAAGAACACAACCTCTAGCACTGTATCATCCTTTGCAGATGACACTAGGATCTTCATGAGAGTAGGCAACATAGAGGACACGGCAAACCTCCAGTCAGATGTAGATCAGGTCTTTATATGGGCTACAGAAAATAATATGGTGTTTAACGAAGATAAGTTCCAGCTCATGCGCTATGGAAAAAATGAAAATATAAAAACGGAAACCACGTACAAAACCCAGACAAATCATAACATAGCACGAAAAGGCAATGTAAAAGATTTGGGTGTACTCATGTCGGAAGACCTTACCTTTAAAGAACACAATAAAGTGGCCGTAACAACTGCACGAAAAATGACAGGTTGATTAACAAGAACTTTTCACACTAGAGATGCTATACCGATGATGATACTTTTCAAAACGCTTGTGCTCTCTAGAGTGGAGTACTGCTGCACAATGACAGCCCCTTTCAAAGCTGGAGAAATTGCTGACCTGGAGAGCGTGCAGAGATCCTTTACTGCTAGAATCCACTCAGTAAAACATCTAAACTATTGGGACCGACTAAAGAGCCTAAATCTGTACTCCCTTGAACGCAGGCGGGAGAGATACATAATAATTTACACATGGAAAATATTAAAGGGGCTGGTCCCAAACCTGCACACAGAAGTAACATCACATGAGACCAGAAGACATGGCAGGATGTGCAGAATACCCCCGTTGAAAAACAGAGGTGCAACTGGTACTCTGAGAGAGAACTCTATCAACATCAGGGGCCCGAGACTGTTCAACACGCTCCCGCTACACATAAGAGGCATAACTGGCAAACCCCTCACGGTGTTCAAGAGAGAACTGGATAAGCACCTCCAAAGGATACCTGATCAACCAGGCTGTGACTCATACGTCAGGCTGCGAGCAGCTGCGTCCAACAGCCTGGTTGATCAGTCCAGCAACCAGGAGGCCTGGTCGATGACCGGGCCACGGGGACGCTGAGCCCCGGAAGCACCTCAAGGTATACTCAAGGTATTCTTGCACAGCCACTAGTACGCGCAGCGCTTCGAGCGGATCCCTGGAATACGATCCCCGCCGCGAAGAATCGTTGTTACAACCAAGTACACATTTTACTGTTGAGTTAAACAGAGGCTACAGTTAAGAATTTACGCCCAGTAAATCCTCCCCGGCCAGGATACGAACCCATGACAAGTAAGTAAGTAAGTAATTATCAAAAGAAGGCACCAAACCGGGAAGGCTATGTAGCACCACCAAATGTGTGGAATAATCAGAGGGCGCTAAATATCACCAAGGATGCCAATACGAGAAAAAAAACGCATAAGGCGAACGATATCAAAAGAATCTGAGTCACCAAGAATTCTATTGAGGGACAGGTGACCGCGAGAGGCGGTCGGAAAGAAAGACACACGCTCGTCCCGGTAGTCAGGACATTCAAGAAGGACATGCATGACCGTAAGAACGACAATGTAATTAGGACAATAAGGAGCAGGGTGGTGCTCCAAGTGACCTTGGGGTAAGCGAGTACAACCATTACGCAACCTCGCCAGAGCAGTTTCCCATCGCCGGTTACGGTGGTAGGAAGACGGCCATGAGGAAACACAACATTTAATAGTACGGAGTTTGTTACCAGTAACAGACGACCAAGAAGCCTGCCAATGGGTAAGGATGGACGAATGGATAACCGGGTAAAAGTCGGAATATGGAATACCTTTACGAGAGATGGGACAAGAGCAAACAGCTTCCTTGGTGGCAGCATCCGCACGCTCATTTAAAGACACACCAATATGGCTTGGAACCCAACAAAATTCAACCGACTTAAACTTACTGTGAACAAGAAACAGCCAATGCTGGATCTCGATAACTACCGGATGAACTGGATTAAAAGAACCGAGAGCCATGAGGGCACTACGAGAGTCAACAACAACCACAAAGGAAGACTGACAACGAGAAAACAGGAGACGAAGAGCATAGAGAATAGCATTAAGCTCTGCTGTAAAGATGCTAGTCTCCGGAGGTAAGTGACACATATAAGTGCGATCAGGAAAAACAACAGAGTAGCCAAAACCGTCTGCAGACTTAGACCCATCGGTGAAGACAGAAACGGAGCGGGAGTGAGAAGAAAAGTGCTCAAGGAAAAGGAGTTTTAGAACCGTAGGAGGGGTAAAAGCCTTAATGACGCGGGTCAAGGATGTACAAAACTGTGGAAGGGGGACTCTCCACGGGGGGCAAAGAAGGAACAACACGAGGAGAAACATTAGAAACACGAACAGAAAAGTATCCTGTAAGCGAGATAGCCGGACAGAAAGAGGGAGGTGGTGAAGAGGAACAGGAACCGCAGGAGGGGTAAAAGTTAAAGCACGACAGAGGTGAGAGGAAGGATGTTGTAAGGACCGCGCAAGATAGCGAAGACGGTAGCGATCATGGCGGTCCTGGAGAGACAGGAAGCCAGTGTCAACATACAAGCTAAGGACGGCAGACGAACGAAAGGCACCAGAACTGAGGCGCAGCCCAGTATGGTGCAAAGCATCAAGACAGCGAACAGCAGAAGGAGAAGCAGACGAGTAAGCAGTGCAACCATAATCGAGCTTAGACAGGACGAGAGAGGAATGCAAAGCAAGGAGAGTGCGCCTATCCACTCCCCAAGAAGTATGGGATAACACTCGAAGGAAGGTAAGGGCCTTAGAGCACTCAACACGGAGGTAAGAGATATGGGGAGACCAAGACAAATGAGTGTCAAGGAAAAACCCCAAAAGCTTTGCGGAATCTTTGTACTCAAGGGGATGACCATAAAGTGACAAAGAGGGACGAAGAACAACCCGTTTCCGAGTAAAAGACATGGCACAAGTCTTAGAAGTAGAGAACTTGAAGCCATGATCGGTGGCCCAAGACGACACGGCATCAATCGCAAGTTGAAACCGGCGTTGAAGGAGAGGCGAATCATCACCCTGACAGCAAAGGGTAAGATCATCGACATAGAGAGCGGAGAAGACACCTGAAGGAAGAGAGGAAAGAAGACCATTGAGGGCAACCAGAAAAAGAGTAGTGCTCAGAACACTACCCCGGGGCACACCTTCGTATTGCTGAAAAGAGGCAGAGAGACCTGTACCAAGGCGCACCCGAAAGGAACAACGAGAGAGGAAGCTGCGGAGAAAGAGAGGGAGATGACCACGAAGGCCAAAAGAATGAAGCTGGGATAGAATAAGATATCGCCAATTGGAGTCGTAAGCCTTTTCCAGGTCAAAAAGGAAGGCAACAACAGAGGTCCTCGCAGCAAAAGCAGTACGAATATAGACCTCCAAGTTCACCAGGACATCTGTCGTGCTGTGGCACTTGCGGAAACCAAATTGAGAAGGGGAGAGGAGGTGATGGTGTTCCAGGAACCACATCAAACGAACGTTATCCATACGTTCGAAGAGTTTGCAGACACAACTTGTGAGGGTAATAGGGCGAAAGCCCTTAGGGGAAGTTCCTAGAGACCCTGGTTTGCGAACAGGGAGGACAACGGCATCGACCCAATCCTCAGGGACTGACGACGACTCCCAGATCCGATTATTCAGACTCAGTAAATACTGAGACGTGCACGGAGGGAGATGGCGAAGCATCTCATAATGAATACCATCGGAGCCCGCCGCCGTAGAACCGCAGAGGGCCAGGGCAGAACGAAGTTCAGAGAGAGAGAAGGGATCGTTATAGGAAAGTCGAAGACGAGTGCAGAAATCTAAAGGACGAGACTCAAGGACAGGTTTACGAAGAAGGAAAGATTGGGAAGATGAAGACCAGAGCTAACAGAAGAAAAGTGGGAACCCAGTTCGGTAGCGACCTGCAACGGGTCCGCCACAAGAGTACCACGGAGGTGAAGAACCGGGGAAACATTGGGAATGAACTTATCCGCTATCTTGCGGATATGCTTCCATATCTGTGGCAGAGGAGTTTCAGACGTAATTGTGGAGACATAAGAAGCCCAACATTCACGTTTAGCCATACGGATGGCCCTATGGGCCACCGCACTCGCTTTCCGAAAGAAAAGAAAAGAATCGGTCGTCTGCCGACGGCGGTGCCTCTTCCAGGCTGCACGCTTACAGCGGACAGCCCGAGCACAGTCCGCATTCCACCAGGGAACGCACTTCCGTGGACCCCGAGAGGAAGAGCTAGGAATAGAGCGGAGAGCAGCATCGAAAACAGTGTCATGAAAAAGGAGTAGAACGCGAGGGAGAGGCAGAAGGGAGAGGTCAGAGAGAGCAGCAATGAGGGTAAATAGGTTCCAGTCCACTTTAGCAAACTGCCACCTAGGGAGGAGAGGGCGGGCGAAAAGAGAAAAGGAAACAAGGATGGGAAATGATCACTGCCATGGAGGTCATCAAGAACCTGCCACGTGAAATCTAAGTAAAGAGAAGAAAAGCAGAGAGAAAGATCAAGACAGGAAAGGGTGCGAGTCCGAGAGTCCAAATGAGTGGGCTCACCAGAATTCAGAAGAGACAGGGAAGAAGAGAGGAGAAACGGCTCAAGATGGCGACCCCGGGTATTCGTCAGAACATCACCCCAAAGAGAATGACGACAATTGAAATCACCCAGCAGGAGCACAGGCTCCGGCAAGGAGTCCAGGAGGTGTTTCAAATCAGGAAGAGAAAGCGGGACACTCGGGGGGAGATAAATGGAACAAACTGTGTACCATTTCCCCACAAAGATACGAGCAGCAGAACAATGGAGAGGCGAAGAAAAAGTAAGGAACAAAGAACATCAGCGCGAATCAAGAGAGCAGAAGAATTAGGAGCCCCAGCAACGGCTGGGGGGGGGGGGGGAGAGAAAGGAATAGCCACGAAAACGACCAGGACGAGCACCAAGCATCGGCTCCTGGAGACAGACACAAAGGGCGAAAACCGCGAAATCAGAAGTTGGAGTTCGAGGAAATTGGCGTAATAACCTCGAACGTTCCATTGAAGAATAGACATCGACGAGAAGAGAAAGGACAACAACAGAAACAAAGGAAGAAACAAAGGCGAAAGAGCAACATAGCACGTTAAAGAATTCAGGGTCAGCAAAAGTCAGGGTTAGGGGGCATGGGTAAACTGAGCAAAGACGGAGGGAAGGAAGCGGGAGAACAGACCAGAGGGGGGCGGGCGGGGTCCGGAGGAGGAAGAGGAGGAGAACAACGGAGAGGAGCAGTCAAGGACAGCAGCAGGAAGAGGGGGAGTAGAAAGAGGGGAGCGCACTCAGCAAGGGCAGCA
>WNGS01130717.1:58325-73302 GCA_020271785.1 Procambarus virginalis
TCACTCTTACTCTTACTCTCACTCTTACTCCCAATCACTCTTACTCTCAATCACTCTTACTCTCAATTACTCCTACTCTCATTCTTACTCTTACTCATTCTTACTCTCTTACTCTCACTCCTACTCTCAATCACTCTTACTCACTCTTACTCTTACTCACTCTTACTCTCTTACTCTTACTCTCACTCTTACTCTCAATCACTCCTACTCTCATTCTTACTCTTACTCACTCTTACTCTCACTCTTACTCTCAATCACTCCTACTCTCACTCTTACTCTTACTCTCAGTCTTACTCTTACTCCCACTCCTACTCTCAATCACTCTTGCTCTCAATCACTCCTACTCAATCACTCTTACTCTCACTCTCAATCACTCTTACTCTCACTCTCAATCACTCTTACTCTCACTCTCAATCACTCTTACTCTCATACTCTTACTCTCACTCACTCTTACTCACTCTGTCACTCTTACTCTCACTCACTCCTACTCACTCTCAGTCACTCTTACTTTTATTCACTCTCACTCACTCTTACACACTGTCACTCTTACTCGCCTTCAGTTACTCTTACTCTTACTCAGTCTTACTCACTCTTACCCACTCTCACTCACTCCTACTCACTCTTACTCTTAATCACTCTTACTCACTCTCAATCACTCTTACTCACTCTCAATCACTCTTACTCACTCTCAATCACTCTTACTCTCACTCACTCTCAATCACTCTTACTCACTCACTCACTCTTACTCTCAGTCACTCTTACTCTCTCACTCTTACTCTCACTCATTCCTACTCACTCTTACTCACTCTTACCCACTCTCATACTCTTATTCACTCTTAATCACTCTTACTCTCACTCACTCTCAATCACTTACTCACTGATCAGTCACTCTTACTCACTCTTACTCTCACTCTCACTCACTCTTACTCACTCTTACACACTCTCACTCACTCTTACTCACTCTCACTCACTCTTACACACTCTGTCACTCTTACTCACCTTCAGTTACTCTTACTCTTACTCACTCTCACTCACTCTTACACTCTCTGTCACTCTTACTCACCTTCAGTTACTCTTACTCTTACTCACTCTTACTCTAAGTCACTCTTACTCACTCTTACTCTCAGTCACTCTTACTCACTCTTACCCACTCTCACTCACTCTTACTCACTCTTACCCACTCTCACTCACTCTTACTCACTCTCAATCACTCTCACTCACTCTTACTCACTCTTACCCACTCTCAATCACTCTTACTCTCACTCACTCTTACTCACTCACTCTTACTCTCTCACTCTTACTCACTCTTACTCTCACTCACTCTTACTCATTCCTACTCACTCCTACCCACTCTCATACTCTTACTCTTATTCACTCTTACTCTCACTCACTCTCAATCACTTATTCACTGTCAGTCACTCTTACTCTCAATCACTTATTCACTGTCAGTCACTCTTACTCTCACTCACTCTTACTCTCACTCACTCTTACTCTCACTCACTCTTACTCTTACACACTCACTCACTCTTACTCACTCTCTCTTACACACTCTCTGTTAACCTTCAGTCACTCTTACTCTTACTCTCAGTCACTCTTACCCACTCGTACTCTCACTCACTCTTATACTCACTCCCTCATACTCACTCTTACTCACCCTTACTCATTCCTACTCACTCTTACTCATTCTCACTCCTACTCTCACTCACTCTCAGTCACACTCTTACTCACTCTCTCACACTGTCACTCTTACTCACTCTCACTCTTTCTCATTCTTACTCACACTTACTCACTCTCATACTCACTCTTACTCTCACTCTTACTAACTCCCATTCTCTTACTCACTTTCACTCACTCCTACTCACTCTCACTCACTCTTGCTCACTTCAAGGCATTTGAAGTGGAATCTAAGCTTGTTCGCATGGCTCCATTTAGATATATGCACTTCACTTTTGGTCGCTGTATTATAGAATGGATATAAATTCACTAGAATGCGTCCAGCGTAGGATAAAGTTAATTAATCCCCCAAAACACTTCTGCGTTTTGGGCGAGTTAGCCCTCCACTATCTCCTGTGGTTTTGGATGTTCCAAGGTAGTGGGCGCTAATACTGAAAAGTGTATAGTCTTTTCAACCTTGTCACCTTAATTCTCGTCCTAGGTTTTTCAATTTGGTATCAATGTGTTCGCAATAGAATTCCCAACAGGAGTATATGCATATAATTTAAAAAACAGCATCGCGCTCCACCCGCCGACAAGATGAAGGTAGGCGGCAGGTACCAGAAAGAGCTCATTACATTAGAGTGCGATAATACTGAAAAGTGTATATTCTTTTCAACTTTGTTACCTCAATTCTCGTCCTAGGTTTTTCAATTTGGTATCAATGTGTTCGCAATAGAATTCTGTACAGGACTAAAGGCATATAAACTCAAAAAACCCGGCTTACCATCCGCAACAAACAGAGAAAGCGAGAGCGTGTTACCCAGGAGTGCACAAGAGCGATAAAATGTATACACTCTTTTCACTTTGGTCACCTTAATTTTCATCCTAGGTCTTTCATTTTGGTATCAATGTGTTCGCAATAGAATTCCCAACGGGAGTGTATGCATAAAATGTCAAAAACAGCAATGCGCTCCACCCGCTGACGTGAAGAAAGCAGGCCGCGTTACCCAGAAGAGAGTGCTATGCAGTGCCTGGCCTTCCATTAGAGAGCCTTTTAATACAGAGAGTGAATACTCTTTTCAACTTTAATTGTCACCTTAATTCTCGTCCTAGGTTTATCAATTTGGTATCAATGTGTTCGCAATAGAATTTTCTACAGGTTTAAATGCAAATAAACTCCAAAAGCGTATAAGCCAAAAGCGAGTGCATATAAACTCCATTAGTGGACATTTAGCAGCTAAAATTTTGACTCCATACTTCGTCATTAGTGGGCGAAAGTGTCTCATTAGCTAATTAGAAACCTGTCATACGAAGAAAGATTGTCAAAGCTTAAATTACATTCTCTAGAAAGGCGATGAATTAGGAGTGACATATGGTAGAGGTGCACAATAGGATGAATGGACATAACAAAGGGGACATTAATAGGGTATTAAAAGTAACAACACAAAACAGAACTCGAAACAAAGTGTAAAAATTGGTTCATGTATGCAATATTGCAGAGTTCCAGTTAACTCCCATGCATGCAGTTAATTTGTTATGTTTATGTACTATATGTTTTTTATGTTAAAATGTTTTTGTTGATTTGTTTCTATATTTTCATAAGTAAAGTATGCTTACCCACTTATTCCAAGTTTTATGGTAACTTTACAAGGTTTAAAACAAAGTTCAAAATTATTTTCTGCTTTTCATACAGGAATTATACGTTAATATAACATCATAATAACGTAATGATGTCGTGTAAATAACGTTATATAGACGTCATATAAATGTTATATTTATGTTATAAGAACGTAAATTGGATAGGTTTACATAGAGTAAACAAAAAAAACAAAATGTTGACTGAAAATTATATATTCTTAAATATAAAGCATGAAAACATTGCAATTCCATAGCATTCACTATTATTTTAAATTTTTTACATAAATCTTAGAAACCTGTGTCTCAAGAATATATGTTTTTAGTTATATCTAATAGTTTTAAGGACGTCAGATATACATATTTATCTTAAAAGTTACAAAATTACCTTTGTGGCACCATTTAAAAATGTCCACAAACGTTCTGTGTTTGCTGGGGAGGAGTGTTACGACTCTGGGTTCTTTAGAGGGAAACCAGAGGTCAAAATTTGAGCTACCATAGAGTAAAAACGCATTGCGAGTGGCATTTGTTGTATCTTCCCTGCCAGTCGTAAGATTAGTCTTGTCTCTCGAAGAGTATTTAAAGATTGAGCTTGGGGTTGATTATTAAATAATAAAATAGGCACCAACTATGTTTACTAATACTGTCTAATCATTTGTAAAGTAAACCTGAGTAAACTTTGTATCGGGCGCCGGTATGATTAGTTGAACAGTCTGCCGGCAGCATTAGTCCACGGAGGAGGAGACGAGAGACTGCCTCCTTCTCTGCTGACTGGTTGTGGTGGAAGGAAGTGCCTCTCCTTCCTCTTATTTATTTATTTCTGTATCTTCGTCTGGTTAAGTCTTCTTTGCTATTTTTATGGTTATATTGTGGCATACCTATCGTTATATGTGTAGAGTAGTATACCTGGGGTGTAGTAAGTGTTTTTTAAGTGTTTATCTTACTTGCTATGCTAACGGCGGTCCCAGTGTAACCACGTGGTCCCCTACCCTAAGCTGACTCAAGTGTTTTATAGTAGAGCTTTACCCTAGCTTGCTTTCAGTGTAAAACCTTGTATCCTGTCTATGTGGACCAAGGCTTTTAACGTAAGATTGTGTGGTAAAGTTAGTATTAAATTGTTATTGGTGTGATTGTGTATGGGGGGTGTTAAGGGGTTAATAAATAAGTAAGTTTGAACAGAGTATCCCTTGTTCCTGTGTGGGAGTACAATAATTTCTGTGGTTGGAAGAAAACGCTCACGGAGTGGGGGACTTATTTTAATTTTAAAATAATAATAATTAATTATTTAATAAATAAATAATTAATAATACAATCATAAAAGATTAAATTAGATAATCCTTAACTGAAGAAGCATAATAGCTCAATATAACAAATAGGTAAATAGAGCTGAATTAATTATGGTGACTAATGAAGATTAGTGAATAAATAATTAATTAATAATACAATCATAAAAGATTAAATTAGATAATCCTTAACTGAAGAAGCATAATAGCTCAATATAACAAATAGGTAAATAGAGCTGAATTAATTATGGTGACTAATGAAGATTAGTGAAAGCCATAAATTAATATACAGAAGTAGAATTAATGTAATCAAATACATTGAAGAGACATCTCTAATTTAAAGTTGCCTGAGCATTTACGGTAATTGTAAAGCTTGGTATTCTTGGCTTGTCACTTTGGGGGTTCCGACGGAGCACTGGGAGGAGGGTGGGAGTTTTGTGGTGTACCTGCGGGGCGGCGGCGAGCCAGAAGGCGCCGCGCCTGTGCTCCCAAGTACCCTGCTCTACGCGCGCGCGCGCCGCTTAGTCGTTTAGACAGTGGAGCACGGTAATGCGTATCCTTCCCCACAGAATTTCACCGCTTTTATGATAAAAGCAGTGACTATTTCTGTGGTTGGAAGAAAACGCTCACGGAGTGGGGGACTTATTTTAATTTTAAAATAATAATAATTAATTATTTAATAAATAAATAATTAATTAATAATACAATCATAAAAGATTAAATTAGATAATCCTTAACTGAAGAAGCATAATAGCTCAATATAACAAATAGGTAAATAGAGCTGAATTAATTATGGTGACTAATGAAGATTAGTGAATAAATAATTAATTAATAATACAATCATAAAAGATTAAATTAGATAATCCTTAACTGAAGAAGCATAATTCCATTCCTAGACTAACCGGGTTTAGTAGCAAGCATTTATTACTGTGGATATTTTATTTTGGGGGCCGGGCCTTTTGATTCTCCCATATCTTGATACCTCTATTCTACTTACCCTTACCCCTTAATAGTACCAGTTCCCCATAGCAAGCCCACTATTGTTCTTAACAGTGGTCACTAACGTCTTCGATCGAAGAACAAGGCAAACACGGCTCAGCGGTAGTATGACGCAAGAGCTATTGTCATGTACCTGATACACGTGTGGTTTAGGCCCAATAGGCGAGTGAGGAGGGGACGCTTGAGGCCTGATCAACAGCCTCCCCTCGCTGGTCAGCAACACAGCTACAAATAACACTTGTAATTCACCAGTGCCGGTGATAACCAAGTTTCAGACACACCTGGTGCACGTACACATATGCGAAACGTCCAAAGCTGGTGTCTGAAGTGGTAAAAATATTAGTGTGCGATGATGTCAATGTACGGAGTGTCTAAACTGCCACTTTTATACAACTACAAATATCTTCGATTTTACTTAAAAAATATTTGTCTGGTAAAGGTTTTATATAATGCTCCCATTTCTGTCTTTCTGCTGACTAATGAATAATATAAGTTATCAAAATGTTTTCAACCATATTTTTTCGGCGATTGTCTCTTCCAACATGGGCAACCATTTTGGGAACGCGATACTTGGGTTGACCCAACTGATACTTGGGTCAGTTCCATTATGGTTTGGTGCACATCCACTATGGGAGAGCAGTTTCCTTCAAAAAGTATAATCGTGTGGCATTATGTTTAAATAAATAGTTCCAAGTACATTCTTTGATTGAAAAACAAGGGGATAAATAAAAGTCTTAATTCTAAGTGACCAGTTATAAACAAAAATAAGTAGGAAAAATGATATGTGGAACCAGACAAAACATTGGAACGCTCAGGTGATGAGAGGGTAAACAACCGCCGCCATTTTAGCAGCTCCACAGCTGGTGATGTCCAGCACGAGCATTAAGGAAAAACCTTGACACAAACTGCACCTATCATAAAGAAGAAGCACCACCATTGACCGCCAAGTGCTCACATCAAGTCTAACTATAAGAAACAACACTCAAGCCTTGACGCTTCTCCCGACATCCGGGGAAGAAAACCTTCACACAAACTGTACCTGTCATAAAGAAGATGAAGACTCACCAGTGTCCACAGTGTCCGAAGGTATTCACCCATACTGGAAATATGAAGACTCACATGTTAGTGCATTCAGGTGATAAACCTCACGAGTGTCCAGAGTGTGGGAAGAGATTCAGTCTGCTTGGACATATGAAGAGGCATAAGATGATACATACGGATGAGAGACCTTTTCAATGTGCCGAGTGTGGCAAAAAATTTAGATTACGTGGAACTATAATAAGGCACATGTTAGTGCATTCAGGTGAAAATACTCATGAGTGTCCAGAGTGTGGGAAGGTATACAGTCGTCTTGAACATGTGAAGCGTCACATGCTAGTGCATTCAGGTGACAAGCCTCATAAATGTCCAGAGTGTGGAAAGAGATTCAGTCGTCTTGGAGATATGAAGCGTCACTTGTTAGTGCATTCAGGTGATAAACCTCATGAGTGTCCAGAGTGTGGAAAGAGATTCAGTCGTCTTGGAGATACGAAGTCTCACATGTTATTGCATTCAGGTGATAAACCTCATGAGTGTCCAGTGTGTGGGAAGAGATTCAGTCGTCATGGAAGTATGAAAACTCACATGTTAGTGCATTCAGGTGATAAACCTCATGAGTGTCCAGAGTGTGGGAAGAGATTCACTCAGCGTGGACATATGAATACTCATAGGATGGTGCATGCGGATGAGAGACCTTTTCGATGTGACACGTGTGGCAAAAAATTTAGAGAACGTGGAACTATAATAAAGCACATGTTAGTGCATTCAGGTGATAAACATCACGAGTGTCCAGAGTGTGGGAAGAGATTCAGAGAGCGTGGAACTATGAAGAATCATATGTTAGTGCATTCAAGGGACAAACCACATGAGTGTCCAGAGTGTGGGAAGAGATTCAGTCGTCTTGGACAAATGAAGAGGCACAAGATGATACATGCAGATAATAGGCTAAACACTTTGAGTGTGAAAGATAAGTAAGAGAATGTTGAAGGATAATGAGGCACATAATAGTATATTAACTTACCTTTAATCTAACAGTGTGCTATCACAATGTCAGTTGGATGTTCTTCAGAGGTAATTATATTTTGTTTGAGAAATACACTTCACAATGAAAAGGTAAAGATCTAAAGATATTTTATTATTTTGTTCTTTATGAAAGTTAGATGACCAAGCAAGAACTGGAGAAGCTGTCACTAGGAAAACTCAAAATTGCTTATAAGTATAGAAGTATCTCTTTAATTTAGCAAAGGTAAAACAAAGCTTTAAATGTTTTTCTTCATATTTATGTAAATAATGTGCTTCCTTTTTTAGCTTTCTGTGGAAATTTATTTAAAATGTTATATACTCTGTAGCTAAGTTATAAACATTTTTGTTGTAATATTATTTAACATTGGAGTTGGTGAAGAAGACAATCTGAGACGTACTTAAGGTGAGACCATTTGATTGGTAAGGAACTGTATATTAATCATGGAATTTTCTCATTAGATTCATATGCAAACTGATGTCCATTTTTTATTTTTTTGTTTAGGCCTATTTATGAGTTCTACTCTTGATTTAAATGTTTCATTGAAGAGTATATTGAAGGCTGATTGGCATTTATAGCTGTCAGTCAAGTTAATATGAAATTTAAATTTATATTACTCTAGAAATTTATCACTCTAAATTTACCAGAAATTTATTACTCTAGCCTAACTTTATCAGTTATGCTGTAATTGTCTGGGAATAATATTTTACCCGATTTACCTGAGGGCCACTAACCCGAGTGGCCTCAATGAGAACAGGAAGTCGTCGGCTTGTTGAAGGTTCCCTTCCCCCTCCCAGTTTGCCTTTATAATTTTTTCAAGGTATATTTTGAAATTCAGCACAGTTTTGGCAGTTATGGCTTCGGCAGTTCCACCGATCAATAACCCTGTGGGTAATAAAGCCTGATTCATAGTTATATTAGCCTGATTGGCAATTGTATTATCCTGACTGTCAATTTATATAAAAAATTTATATTAAAGTGAGACCATTTGATTGGTAAGAAAATGTATAATAATCAAGGAATTTTCTCATCAGATTCATATGCAAACTGATGTACATTTATTATTTTTTGTTTAGGCCTATTTATGAGTTCTACTCTTGATTATAAATATATCACCGAAGAGTATATTGAAGGTAGATTGGCATTTATTGCTGTCAGTCAAGTTAATATGAAATATAAATTTATATTACTCCAGAAATTTATCACGCTAAATTTACCAGAAATTAATTACTCTAGCCTAACTTTATCTGTTATGCTGTAAATGCCTGGGAATAATATTTTACCCAATTTACCTGAGAACCACTAACCCGAGTGGCCTCGATGAGAACAGAAAGTCGTCGGCTTGTTGTAGGTTCCCTCCTCCTCCCCCTGCCATGATTTTTTACAGGTATATTTTGAAATTCAGCACAGTTTTGGCAGTTATGGCTTCAGTGGGTAGGCCGTTCCATCGATCAATAACCCTGTGGGTGAAAAAGCCTGATTCAAAGTTATATTAGCCTGATTGGCAATTATGTTATCCTGACTCAATTTATATAAAAAAATTATATCAAAGATATATTTATATATGCTTGTGGGTTCTATTACATCAATGGAGAATTTCAGATCAGGATAGCATTTAGGAACAAGGTTTTGTACTTGTAAATAGCACAAGAGAATGTGTAGAGCGAGTGTATATGTAGCATATTCAGGGATTTAAACAGAGGCTGTCTGTGGTTTGAAGACAGTTTTATTGTTCTGATAGCAGATTTTCGTTGGGTGATGATGGGCTTGAGGTAATTTGCAGTGGATGAATGAACCCTATGCATAGATACTGTATATTGAGATTCCAACCCCAATTTACAAAAATGCCTCTAGATTTTTAGTTCCAGCCATTACACTGCTCTATAACAAATTATTTGAACTCTAAACCTTTCATGATATTTTGAGAATAAAAGCAAGAGTATCCTTAGTCCATAAAAGCAGCAATCTCACTATCAATTCTGCCGATTTTGTCAAAAATATTTTAAAGAATTGATTTACACGCAGCCTTACTCCTATTTAAACTTAGTTCTTGCCATAATGGCTTCAGGCCCAAAAAAGGACCAATCATGCCAGGTTAGTATGATTAATTTCATATATGCATCTCTTGGAAAAAATGAGTACCTTATTAAGACTTTTGAGTACCTACATAAGACTTTTTGACACTGTAAACACATTAACATTCTTAAATTGCAATATTACGGAGTAAGAGGTCACACCCTCCAATACATACAATCTTACCTCATTGACAGGCTCCAGTATGCCTCTGTGAATGATTCCAATTTTCCCACTTACCCATTAACACTGTTTTCCCATTGGGCAGTATTCGTCGCCCTCTCATCTTTTTCGTCTCTTCCCTCCCTTTCCAGCTCGTTGCCATCGTGAGGGGGCTTGGTTGGCGGATGCTAGAGTGTGATGCTCCATGGGACAGTGTCCTCTGTCCTTTTGAAGCCTTATGCTCCTGCTGCCTTCTTCACTAATTGTGCTGAATGCTTTTTCCTACTAACTTTAATTTTTCCTTCCCAATTCTCCTTTTTAATTGCTTTTTCCCAGCGACTTTTTGTTATTCTTGATCATTCTTTTAGATGTCTTCTGTTTTGACAATGGGTGTTAGGTGAGGCACAGTCTCTTGTCCGTAAAACTGTGGTACCCAAAATTGTTGAGCAAAGGGACACTTTTATTGTCACTCATTTCCTTCATTGCTGAGCCCAATCTTGATGGACTGGTGGTTCTTAAATTGGTGATTGCAGGGCATATATCCATGATGCACCCCTGGGGGGCCCACGTCTTATCGGGTGTCCTATCCTCTAATTTTGGCGCCATGGTGGGTATGGGGGCTTGTTTGTTGATGAAATGATTACCTGTTCATTTACATGCTGATATCTGACCCTTATTTTTAACTTCTCAGACGTGGGGTGGGAGACCAGGGCCCCGAGTCGGACTGTGATGGAAAGCCGGGCTCTGTAGCCCCCTGCTACTTTGGTCCCAGACCAAGCAGCTCCGAACTTTCCCTGCTTGATACCCGCTTGATGGTGTTTTGGCAGTTTTTCTAGTCCCCAAGCCCGGCTCGAGGCCAGGCTTGACTTGTGAGAGCTTGGTCTACCAGATCCCAACTACCCCTCTCTGCTCCCCTTCTACCTCTGTGGCAGGGTTGAGCCCCAAGCCCCCAGTGATGACCACCTCATCACATGGAGTGGCTTCATTTCTCATTGTAACAACTGGGCCTTTTACCCCCCCCCCCTTCTTACTGGGGGTGCTCGGTGCTGTCCTCTCCGCAGTCACACTCGCACGATTCCTTCCTGTTTTAATACCTTCCAAGCTTTGTCTGGTCCTGCTACATGGACTAAGTATTTTAATCTCAGTCATGTTAATTCTACTCGTCCTGATGATTTATTCATCCATAAACACCTAGTGTATACCAGGTTGATGAAGTTCTGGGAGTTCTTCTACTCCCCAAGCCCGGCCCGAGGCCAGACTTGACTTGTGAGAGTTTGGTCCACTAGGCTGTTGCTTGCAGCAGCCCGAAGGCCTACATACCCCCCGCAGCCCAGTTGGTCCGGCCACTCCTTGGAGGAAACTATCTAGTTTCCTTTTGAAGATGTCCACGGTTGTTCCGGCAATATTTCTTATGCTTGCTGAGAGGATATTGAATAACCATGGACCTCTGATGTTTATATAGTTCTCTCTAATTGTGCCTATGGCACCCCTGCTCTTCACTGGTTGTATGCTGCATTTTCTTCCATATCGTTCACTCCAGTATGTTGTTATTTTACTGTGCAGATTTGGGACCTTACCCTCCAGTATTTTCCCACTTGTATATTATTTGATATTTCTCCCATCGTCTTTCTAGAGAGTACATTCGGAGAGCTTTGAGGCGATCCCAATAATTTAGATGCTTTATCTCGTTTATGTATCCCGTATATGTTCTCTGTACTCCTTCTATTTCAGCAATCTCTCCTGCTCTAAATGGGGAAGTGAGTACTGAGCAGTACTCAAAACGGGACAGCACAAGTGATTTGAAGAGTACAACCATTGTGATGGGATCCCTGGATTTGAAAGTTCTCGTAATCCATCCTATCATTTTCCTGGCTGCCGCAATATATGCTTGGTTATGCTCCCTAAAATTTAGGTCGTCAGACATCATTATTCCCAAATCCTTTACATGTTTCTTTCCTATTATGGGCAAATTTGATTGCATTTCGTTCCCTGTATTATGTTTAAGGTTCTCACTTTTACCGTATCTGAGTACCTGAAATTTATCACTGTTAATTAAACATCATGTTATTTTCTGTTGCCCAGTCAAAAGCTTTATTAATATCTGCTTATAGTTTTTCAATATCTTCAGCAGAGGTAATCTTCATGCTGATTTTTGTGTCATCAGTAAAGGATGATACGAAGCTGTGCCTTGTATTTGAGTCTATATCTGATATGAGAATATGGAAAAGCAGTTTTTTTTTTTGGGGGGGGGGAAATTTGGAAAAGCAGTGGTGCAAGGACTGTACCCTGAGGTACTGAGCTTTTAACTGCGCTTGGACTCGATTTTATATGGTTGACTGTTTTACTCTGTGTTCTGTTCGACAGGAAAGTGAGTATCCAGCGTCCTACTTTACCAGTTATTCCCATTGACCTCATTTTGTGTGCTATCACTTCTTGGTCACATTTATCGAATGCCTTTGCGAAATCCGTGTATACCACATGTGCTTTCTGTTTTTCTTCTAATGCCTCAGTGATTTTGTCGTAATGGTAAAGTAGCTGTGAGAGGCATGATTTTCATGCTATTAATCCATGTTGGCCTGGATTATGGAGGTCATTGGTCTCCATGAAACTAGTGACCTAACTCCTGATCACTCTCTCAAATACAGTACTTTTATTATGTGGGACGTTAGTGCAACTGGTCTATAATTCTTTGCCAATGCTTTGCTACCTCCCTTGTGTGGAGGGGCTATGTCTGCTGCTTTAAGCGCATCTGGTATCTCCCCATGTCCAAGCTCTTCCTCCACACTATACTGAGTGCCTGTGCTACTGGCACTTTGAATTTCATTATTAATATTGAATCCATGAGTCTGGACCCAGGGCTGAGGGCATAGGCATATTGTCAATTTCTCTTTCAAAACCTGCCACACTCGAGTTGATATCAGTTATATTTACAGGGGTTTGGATATCATGCATAAAGAAGTTGTCCGGATCTTCCACTTTCATGCTGTGTATCGGAGTGCTAAACATGTCCTCATATTGCTTTTTTAGGATTTCACTAATTTCTTTGTCATCCTCAGTGTATGAACCTTCACTAGTATGAATAGGTCCAATACTGGCAGTGGTTTTTGCTTTTGATTTAGCATATGTGAACAAATATTTTTTTTTTTTTTTATTTCTTGATTTGCTTTCTGTTTTAGTTGCCTTTCTTTAATCTGATATGAATGCTTCAGTCTCTGGTCAATTTCTTCAATCTCCCTGTTTAAATTATTTCTTTTTTGTATGGAAAGTCGTGTCTGCTTCAGCATTTCTGTTAAGTTTTTTCTTCTTTTGTTATGTCGTCTGCGTTCTCTTTCTACATTTGACCTCTTTCTGGCTTTCCTCAAAGGAACATGTTTCAAATAGACTTCATAAGCTTCATAAGTCAGTTTATCTATTCCTTGTGTAGGATTTTTATTACTTAGAACATTTTCCCATTGAATGTTTGTAAGCTCCCTGTTTATTTTCTCCAAGTCTATCCTTTTATTTTTTAAATTTAATTTATTGAATAGCCCTTCTCGCTTGTTGTTTCTCTTGGGCCTACTACCGTTATTAATGTTGGTTTGCACTTCAATGAGCTTGTGGTCCGAGTACGTAGTGTCTGAGACAGTAATGTCTCTGATTAGTTCCTCATTGTTCGTGAATATCAGGTCCAGCGTGTTTTCGTTCCTAGTCGGTTCTGTAATCTGCTGACTGAGCGAGAATTTGTCACAGAATCTCAGTAGTTCTCTGACCTGTGGTTGGTTATTTCCAGGTTGATTTCATGCTATAATATTATTGTTTACTATTCTCCATTGTAAACTGGGTAGATTGAAGTCTCCAAGGAAGATAATATCTGGTACTGGTTTGCTAGATTATCAAGGATATTTTCTATTTCGTGGATCTGCTCAGTGAATTCCTCAACTGTTGCATCTGGCGGTTTGTATATTAGAACAATAATTTGATTTATATTCTCTACCATGATTCCAAGTACCTCTACCACCTCATTGGTCAAGTTCAGGAGCTCTGTGCATGCCAGCTCCTCTTTAATATACAGACCTACTCCTCCACTTGACCTAATTACTCTTACTCTAGTTGATTTGGTGGATACCTTTGTCACTTTTAACCCCACCCATACTGGTACACGTGTTGTTGCAGCTCCTTCTCGGGAAGCAGCTGTCCACTTAGCCTCGTTGTCCTGCATTGGGGAGACACCGGTTCGAATCTCAAAAAATGCCTGGTTAAATAAAGGCAGGATTGGCACAGTTATTCTCCCATACCATGTAGCGCAACTGGTGATAAGGAACTTAAAGACTGCCTTAAGATATTAAAACTATCCTTGAGGCCCAAGGCCATTCTATCCTCCAGATTAATATGTTACTCAACCCCCCCCCCTCTGTGGTCGTCATGGCCAGTCTCTTTATGTAATGAAAATCACTTTGATAGGTCCCTTCGGTCTTCCGTAACTCTTGGTGCCAGATGCTCTATTCAGGAGTACATCTGCTCTTCTCGCTCTCTCCCCTCTGTTGTGGTGCCTTTGTCGTGGTGAGGGGCTCACGTACACCACCCTGGGACTAGTGAGGGTTGCCTTTGTCCCCTCTCCTGCCCCCTCTTTGTGTGTTGTACATGCAGATGGGCACCATGTAGGGGCCTTGTGAGCCGCCAACGACTGCCCGCTGGAGGGGTAAGCCCCTGAGTGAATGGCTGGGGTGTCCAGGCTGGGGCAATAGGGGGAGTGGGGTCTTTGCACCAGTGTGGGCGAATGAACTATGCAGTAGGACTCACTGTTAAAAAGGGGGGGAGGGCACCGCTGGGGACAATGTACCCTTCCTGCACTGGCCTGGCACCTGGCCTCCTGGCTGCCCTGGTAGGTGGTATCCTCTTGGTTCCAGGCCCAAACTTTTAGAAAGACTGCTGCATGGATGATGAAACGACTTCTCTTTCCCAGGTTCATGGGGGTGGGTGACCAGGCCCCTGAGTCAGACTGTGATGGAAGACTGGGATCTGTAGCCCCGCTACATTGGGCCCAGACTGGACTACTCCCCCGCTCCTCTCCCTCCTCTTTGGTAGGGTCGAGCCCCCAAGCCCCCTGTGGTGACTACCTCGTCCCCTAGTA
>WNGS01130717.1:74302-94326 GCA_020271785.1 Procambarus virginalis
ATCAACTGGTGTACAGATCGTGAGCCATTGGGCTCTATCATATCTACATTTGAAACTGTGTATGGAGTCAGCCTCCACCACAACACTACTTAATGCATTCCATTTGTTAACTACCCTGACACTGAAAAAATTCTTTCTAACGTCTCTGTGGCTCATCTGGGTACTAAGTTTCCACCTGTGTCTCCTTGTTCGAGTTCCACCCGTGCTAAAGAGTTTGTCTTTGTCCACCTGTCAATTCCCCTGAGAATTTTGCAGGTGGTTATCATGTCTCCCTTTACTCTTCTGTTTCCAGGGTTGTGAGGTTCAGCTCCCTTAGCCTTTCCTCGTAGCTCATTCCTCTCAGTTCCGGGACCAGTCTGGTGGCATACCTCTGAATCTTCTCTAACTTCGTCTTGTGTTTAACTAGGTATGGACTGGAGGCTGGAGCTGCATACTCCAGGATTGGTCTTACATAAGTGGTGTACAGGGTCCGAACGATTCCTTACACAAGTTTCTAAAGGAGGTTATTATATTGGCCAGTCTAGCATATGCCGCTGATGATATCCTTTTGATGTGGGCCTCTGGGACAGGTTCGGTGTGATATCGACCCCCAGATCTTTCTCTCTATTTGACTCTTGCAGGATTTCACCTCCCAGATGGTATCTTGTGTTCAGGTATGGTATCTTGTACCATCTCTGAACCCATGCTGGTGGTGTGTTACAAAGCTGTTTCCCTCCACATGCTCTACGAGCCCTTTCATGGTATACAAGTTAGGGAAACTGGCCTGTAGTTTAGTGCCTCTTGCCTGTCACCCTTTTTGTAAATTGGGACTACATTAATAACTGTCTTCCAGCTTTCCGGAAGGTCTCCCGTTTCAAGTGACATGATGAGCATGGGTTGCACAAGAAACTATCGCGCAGAGGATGAGTATGGAGAGCAAAGTAAACAAAGATTCACACGATGAGAAAGGGTTGCACAATGTTCTATGACTCACAGGATTAGTATGAGGTGCACAATAAACTACAGGTCACAGGATAAGTATGGGTTGCACAATAATTTACAGGTCACAGGATGGGTATGGGGTGCACAAACAACTGGTAACAGGATGAGTATGGGTTCACGTAATGTAACTGTTCACCTAGCAGTAAGTAGGTACTCAGGAATTAGTCAGCTTGTTGTGGGGTTGCATCCTAGGCGGGGTCAGTAATTCGACCTTAAGGATGTCCTTGATAAAAGCCTATCGTGTATGAATATACTGTGGCTTCCTGTCCCCCCAAAAATGAATTTTTATAATTATAATATTATGGTTTATAATTAAGTTCTTAAGAGTGATTATGCGTCATAATTAACATACGTCTATCTTTACCTCAACATTTTATAAGTTAATTTCTGTCTGTATATGATGATGATCATATACAATTAAGGTAGCATTGCAACTTTATAGGAAATTGTTAAGTCCAAAATATATCTTGATTCTTATACTCGAGATATTGTTACAATAAACGTTTGAAAACAAAGTTTATATCTGTATTTAAAATATAAAACATTTTGCGTTTATCAACGCATTTCTCTGAATTACAATTTTTTCTGAATTGTGAAGCCTGTATTGCCCGCCTGGCAGGACACTGATGCATTGGAAGTTTTCATGTGTCCGGACACCGGCGATGGTGTGGTATTGGCTATTTATTTAACCATATCTTGGCTTTCATTTAAGATATATTTATTTGAAATGTAGTCACATTATCGTCTACATCTGTGTTTATGCTGACATATAGACCTTTGGTGTTATTTGCACATATGCAAATGAATTACACAATTAATTCACTTGTTTGCAGGCCTTCACACTCCCTGAGATAGCCATCACATAACTATAAAAAGGCATATATCTTCACTTTCACTTCAGTTATATTTATGCTAAAGTAATAACATGCAGCTTATATTTCTGTCTTTATTATGACAGAAAACTTCGTTATTACAATATTTAGATTAAATTAACATTGATCTTCGAAAGATCATAGATCCCATCGATAGGGAGAGCGTCGGCCAAGAAACCTTGTTTAAAATATGAATATCTTTCCTGTCTAATAAGATATAATCTCTGTGATGGATTCACAAAAACTATTTTATCTCTGCCTTTCTAATAACATATACAAATATAAGTTTTATTTGCGAATCTCTATTAACTAAGCAATATATCAGAGAGCGTGTTAGGTTCGGTGTTCTATGAACGAAAAGGACATGAGTAGTTTAAGTAGCGAACGCATACAAACGAATAACGATAGTATCTATATAGCAAAATCATTGTCCTGTGGAGTTGATTTAACTTCCAGACACATTTTTTTAATAAATATTAAATGTTTTGTGGGTATTTATGAAAGATATTATTACAAATACCCATTCTACTTGTTAATATCATTAATTAAATTTGCGACAATTTGAGCAAAGAAGTGCGACGACTGGATCACGTGTACAGGAGGCTGACATGGCAGCAAACACTCTCCAGGCGACCATATATCTTGGATAAGTCGCTCCACAATTTTGTCGCTTGGACCGTCGACTTCCTATGGCGTCACCTGCTACATATTTACTTCGAATTTCGATATGAAATTACATTATTTCAGAGTGAAAATAGGTTTGATCGTGTTCTACGTGCAGCACCAACATTACAGTAAGTAAATATATCATATTTCTTCATTACTTACGTAATGCTAGGAGGATTTGGGTACATTTGGGTAGATTTGGGTAATTCTACGGACCGAACTGCACCTTCATAAAGAAAATGAAGACTCACAGTGTCCACAGTGTCCGAAGGTATTCACCCGTCCTGGACATGTGAAGACTCACATGTTAGTGCATTCAGGTGACAAACATCACGAGTGTCCAGAGTGTGGGAAGAGGTTTAGTCATCTTGGACATATGAAGAAGCACAAGATGGTGCATGTGATGAGAGACCTTTCAATGTACTGAGTGTGGCAAAAATTTAGATTACCTGGAACTATAATAAGGCACATGTTAGTGCATTCAGGTGAAAATACTCATGAGTGTCCAGAGTGTGGGAAGGTATACAGTCGTCTTGAACATGTGAAGCATCACATGCTAGTGCATTCAGGTGACAAGCCTCATAAATGTCCAGAGTGTGGAAAGAGATTCACTCGTCTTGGAGATATGAAGCGTCACTTGTTAGTGCATTCAGGTGATAAACCTCATGAGTGTCAAGAGTGTGGAAAGAGATTCAGTCGTCTTGGAGATATGAAGTCTCATATGTTATTGCATTCAGGTGATAAACCTCATGAGTGTCCAGTGTGTGGGAAGAGATTCAGTCGTCATGGAAGTATGAAAACTCACATGTTAGTGCATTCAGGTGATAAACCTCATGAGTGTCCAGAGTGTGGGAAGAGATTCACTCAGCGTGGACATATGAATACTCATAGGATGGTGCATGCGGATGAGAGACCTTTTCGATGTGACACGTGTGGCAAAAAATTTAGAGAACGTGGAACTATAATAAAGCACATGTTATTGCATTCAGGTGATAAACCTCATGAGTGTCCAGAGTGTGGGAAGAGATTCAGAGAGCGTGGAACTATGAAGAATCATATGTTATTGCATTCAAGGGACAAACCACATGAGTGTCCAGAGTGTGGGAAGAGATTTAGTCATCTTAGAAGTATGAAGAGGCACAAGATGATACATGCAGATAATAGGCTAAACACTTTGAGTGTGAAAGATAATTAAGAGAATGTTGAAGGATAATGAGGCACATAATGGTATATTAACATACCTTTAATCTAACAGTGTGCTATCACAATGTCAGTTGGATGTTCTTCAGAGGTAATTATATTTTGTTTGAGAAATACACTTCACAATGAAAAGGTAAAGATCTAAAGATATTTTATTATTTTGTTCTTTATGAAAGTTAGATGACCAAGCAAGAACTGGAGAAGCTGTCACTAGGAAAACTCAAAATTGCTTATAAGTATAGAAGTATCTCTTTAATTTAGCAAAGGTAAAACAAAGCTTTAAATGCTTTTCTTCATATTTATGTAAATAATGTGCTTCCTTTTTTAGCTTTCTGTGGAAATTTATTTAAAATGTAATATACTCTGTAGCTAAGTTATAAACATTTTTGTTGTAATATTATTTAACATTGGAGTTGAAGAAGACAATCTGAGACGTACTTAAGGTGAGACCATTTGATTGGTAAGGAACTGTATATTAATCAAGGAATTTTCTCATTAGATTCATATGCAAACTGATGTCCATTTTTTATTTTTTTGTTTAGGCCTATTTATGAGTTCTACTCTTGATTTAAATGTTTCATTGAAGAGTATATTGAAGGCTGATTGGCATTTATAGCTGTCAGTCAAGTTAATATGAAATTTAAATTTATATTACTCTAGAAATTTATCACTCTAAATTTACCAGAAATTTATTACTCTAGCCTAACTTTATCAGTTATGCTGTAATTGTCTGGGAATAATATTTTACCCGATTTACCTGAGGGCCACTAACCCGAGTGGCCTCAATGAGAACAGGAAGTCGTCGGCTTGTTGAAGGTTCCCTTCCCCCTCCCAGTTTGCCTTCATAATTTTTTCCAGGTATATTTTGAAATTCAGCACAGTTTTGGCAGTTATGGCTTCGGCAGTTCCACCGATCAATAACCCTGTGGGTAATAAAGCCTGATTCATAGTTATATTAGCCTGATTGGCAATTGTATTATCCTGACTGTCAATTTATATAAAAATTTATATTAAGGTGAGACCATTTGATTGGTAAGGAAATGTATATTAATCAAGGAATTTTCTCATCAGATTCATATGCAAACTGATGTACATTTATTATTTTTTGTTTAGGCCTATTTATGAGTTCTACTCTTGATTATAAATATATCACCGAAGAGTATATTGAAGGTAGATTGGCATTTATTGCTGTCAGTCAAGTTAATATGAAATATAAATTTATATTACTCCAGAAATTTATCACGCTAAATTTACCAGAAATTAATTACTCTAGCCTAACTTTATCTGTTATGCTGTAAATGTCTGGGAATAATATTTTACCCAATTTACCTGAGAACCACTAACCCGAGTGGCCTCGATGAGAACAGAAAGTCGTCGGCTTGTTGTAGGTTCCCTCCCCCTGCCATGATTTTTTTCCAGGTATATTTTGAAATTCAGCACAGTTTTGGCAGTTATGGCTTCAGTGGGTAGGCCGTTCCATCGATCAATAACCCTGTGGGTGAAAAAGCCTGATTCAAAGTTATATTAGCCTGATTGGCAATTATGTTATCCTGACTCAATTTATATAAAAATTATATCAAAGATATATTTATATATGCTTGTGGGTTCTATTACATCAATGGAGAATTTCAGATCAGGGATAGCATTTAGGAACAAGGTTTTGTACTTGTAAATAGCACAAGAGAATGTGTAGAGCGAGTGTGTATGTAGCATATTCAGGGATTTAAACAGAGGCTGTCTGTGGTTTGAAGACAGTTTTATTGTTCTGATAGCAGATTTTCGTTGGGTGATGATGGGCTTGAGGTAATTTGCAGTGGATGAATGAACCCTATGCATAGATACTGTATGTTGAGATTCCAACCCTAATTTACAAAAATGCCTCTAGATTTTTAGTTCCAGCCATTACACTGCTCTATAACAAATTATTTGAACTCTAAACCTTTCATGATATTTTGAGAATAAAAGCAAGAGTATCCTTAGTCCATAAAAGCAGCAATCTCACTATCAATTCTGCCGATTTTGTCAAAATATTTTAAAGAATTGATTTACACGCAGCCTTACTCCTATTTAAACTTAGTTCTTGCCATAATGGCTTCAGGCCCAAAAAGGACCAATCATGCCAGGTTAGTATGATTAATTTCATATATGCATCTCTTGGAAAAAATGAGTACCTTATTAAGACTTTTGAGTACCTACATAAGACTTTTTTGACACTGTAAACACATTAACATTCTTAAATTGCAATATTACGGAGTAAGAGGTCACACCCTCCAATACCTACAATCTTACCTCATTGACAGGCTCCAGTATGCCTCTGTGAATGATTCCAATTTTCCCACTCTACCCATTAACACTGTTTTCCCATTGGCAGTATTCGTCGCCCTCTTCTTTTTTCGTCTCTCTTCCCTCCCTTTCCAGCTCGTTGCCATCGTGAGGGGGCTTGGTTGGCGGATGCTAGAGTGTGATGCTCCATGGGACAGTGTCCTCTGTCCTTTTGAAGCCTTATGCTCCTGCTGCCTTCTTCACTAATTGTGCTGAATGCTTTTCCTACTAACTTTAATTTTTCCTTCCAATTCTCCTTTTAATTGCTATTTCCCAGCGACTTTTTGTTATTCTTGATCATTCTTTTAGATGTCTTCTGTTTTGACAATGGGTGTTAGGTGAGGCACAGTCTCTTGTCCGTAAACTGTGGTACCCAAAATTGTTGAGCAAAGGGACACTTTTATTGTCACTCATTTTTTTCGTTGCTGAGCCCAATCTTGATGGACTGGTGGTTCTTAAACTGGTGATTGCAGGGCATATATCCATGATGCACCCCTGGGGGGCCCACGTCTTATCGGGTGTCCTATCCTCTAATTTTGGCGCCATGGTGGATATGGGGGCTTGTTTGTTGATGAAATGATTACCTGTTCATTTACATGATGATATCCGACCCTTATTTTTAACTTTTCAGACGTGGGGTGGGAGACCAGACCCCCGAGTTGGACTGTGATGGAAAGCCGGGCTCTGTAGCCCCCTGCTACTTTGGTCCCAGACCAAGCAGCTCCGGACTTTCCCTGCTTGATACCCGCTTGATGGTGTTTTGGCAGTTTTTCTAGTCCCCAAGCCCGGCTCGAGGCCAGGCTTGACTTGTGAGAGCTTGGTCTACCAGGTCAACTACCCCTCTCTGCTCCCCTTCTACCTCTGTGGCAGGGTTGAGCCCCAAGCCCCCAGTGATGACTACCTCACCACATGGAGTGGCTTCATTTCTCATTGTAACAACTGGGCCGTTTACCCCCCCCCCCCTTCTTACTGGGGGTGCTCGGTGCTGTCCTCTCCGCAGTCACACTCGCACGGTTCCTTCCTGTTTTAATACCTTCCAAGCTTTGTCTGGTCCTGCTACATGGACTAAGTATTTTAATCTCAGTCATGTTAATTCTACTCGTCCTGATGATTTATTCATCCATAAACACCCAGTGTATACAAGGTTGATGAAGTTCTGGGAGTTCTTCTACTCCCCAAGCCCGGCCCGAGGCCAGACTTGACTTGTGAGAGTTTGGTCCACTAGGCTGTTGCTTGCAGCAGCCCGAAGGCCTACATACCCCCCGCAGCCCAGTTGGTCCGGCCACTCCTTGGAGGAAACTATCTAGTTTCCTTTTGAAGATGTCCACGGTTGTTCCGGCAATATTTCTTATGCTTGATGAGAGGATGTTGAACAACCATAGACCTCTGATGTTTATATAGTTCTCTCTAATTGTGCCTATGGCACCCCGGCTCTTCACTGGTTGTATGCTGCATTTTCTTCCATATCGTTCACTCCAGTATGTTGTTATTTTACTGTGCAGATTTGGGACCTGTCCCTCCATTATTTTCCCACTTCTATATTATTTGATATTTCTCCCATCGTCTTTCTAGAGAGTACATTCGGAGAGCTTTGAGGCGATCCCAATAATTTAGATGCTTTATCTCGTTTATGTATCCCGTATATGTTCTCTGTACTCCATCTATTTCAGCAATCTCTCCTGCTCTAAATGGGGAAGTGAGTACTGAGCAGTACTCAAAACGGGACAGCACAAGTGATTTGAAGAGTACAACCATTGTGATGGGATCCCTGGATTTGATCGTTCTCGTAATCCATCCTATCATTTTCCTGGCTGCCGCAATATATGCTAGGTTATGCCCCCTAAAATTTAGGTCGTCAGACATCATTATTCCCAAATCCTTTACATGTTTCTTTCCTACTATGGGCAAATTTGATTGCATTTCGTACCCTGTATTATGTTTAAGGTTCTCACTTTTACCGTATCTGAGTACCTGAAATTTATCACTGTTAAACATCATGTTATTTTCTGTTGCCCAGTCAAAAGCTTTATTAATATCTGCTTATAGTTTTTCAATATCTTCAGCAGAGGTAATCTTCATGCTGATTTTTGTGTCATCAGTAAAGGATGATACGAAGCTGTGCCTTGTATTTGAGTCTATATCTGATATGAGAATATGGAAAAGCAGTTTTTTTTTGGGGGGGGGATATTTGGAAAAGCAGTGGTGCAAGGACTGTACCCTGAGGTACTGAGCTTTTAACTGCGCTTGGACTCGATTTTATATGGTTGACTGTTTTACTCTGTGTTCTGTTCGACAGGAAAGTGAGTATCCAGCGTCCTACTTTACCAGTTATTCCCATTGACCTCATTTTGTGTGCTATCACTTCTTGGTCACATTTATCGAATGAATTTGCGAAATCCGTGTATACCACATGTGCTTTCTGTTTTTCTTCTAATCCCTCAGTGATTTTGTCGTAATGGTAAAGTAGCTGTGAGAGGCATGATCTTCATGCTATTATTCCATGTTGGCCTGGATTATGGAGGTCATTGGTCTCCATGAAACTAGTGACCTAACTCCTGATCACTCTCTCAAATACAGTACTTTTATTATGTGGGACGTTAGTGCAACTGGTCTATAATTCTTTGCCAATGCTTTGCTACCTCCCTTGTGTGGAGGGGCTATGTCTGCTGCTTTAAGCGCATCTGGTATCTCCCCCGTGTCCAAGCTCTTCCTCCACACTATACTGAGTGCCTGTGCTACTGGCACTTTGAATTTCATTATAAATATTGAATTCCATGAGTCTGGACCCAGGGCTGAGGGCATGGGCATATTGTCAATTTCTCTTTCAAAACCTGCCACACTCGAGTTGATATCAGTTATATTTACAGGGGTTTGGATATCATGCATAAAGAAGTTTTCCGGATCTTCCACTTTCATGCTGTGTATCTGGGTGCTAAACATGTCCTCATATTGCTTTTTTAGGATTTCACTAATTTCTTTGTCATCCTCAGTGTATGAACCTTCACTAGTACGAATAGGTCCAATACTGGCAGTGGTTTTTGCTTTTGATTTAGCATATGTGAACAAATATTTTGTTTTTTTTTCTTTATTTACTGATTTGCTTTCTGTTTTAGTTGCCTTTCTTTAATCTGATATGAATGCTTCAGTCTCTGGTCAATTTCTTCAATCTCCCTGTTTAAATTGTTTCTTTTTGTATGGAAAGTCGTGTCTGCTTCAGCATTTCTGTTAAGTTTTTTCTTCTTTTGTTATGTCGTCTGCGTTCTCTTTCTACATTTGACCTCTTTCTGGCTTTCCTCAAAGGAACATGTTTCAAATAGACTTCATAAGCTTCATAAGTCAGTTTATCTATTCCTTGTGTAGGATTTTTATTACTTAGAACATTTTCCCATTGAATGTTTGTAAGTTCCCTGTTTATTTTCTCCAAGTCTATCCTTTTATTTTTAAAATTTAATTTATTGAATAGCCCTTCTCGCTTGTTGTTTCTCTTGGGCCTACTACCGTTATTAATGTTGGTTTGCACTTCAATGAGCTTGTGGTCCGAGTACGTAGTGTCTGAGACAGTAATGTCTCTGATTAGTTCCTCATTGTTCGTGAATATCAGGTCCAGCGTGTTTTCGTTCCTAGTCGGTTCTGTAATCTGCTGACTGAGCGAGAATTTGTCACAGAATCTCAGTAGTTCTCTGACCTGTGGTTGGTTATTTCCAGGTTGATTTCATGCTATAATATTATTGTTTACTATTCTCCATTGTAAACTGGGTAGATTGAAGTCTCCAAGGAAGATAATATCTGGTACTGGGTTTGCTAGATTATCAAGGATATTTTCTATTTTGTGGATCTGCTCAGTGAATTCCTCAACTGTTGCATCTGGCGGTTTGTATATTAGAACAATAATTTGATTTATATTCTCTACCATGATTCCAAGTACCTCTACCACCTCATTGGTCAAGTTCAGGAGCTCTGTGCATGCCAGCTCCTCTTTAATATACAGACCTACTCCTCCACTTGACCTAATTACTCTTACTCTAGTTGATTTGGTGGATACCTTTGTCACTTTTAACCCCACCCATACTGGTACACGTGTTGTTGCAGCTCCTTCTCAGGAAGCAGCTGTCCACTTAGCCTCATTGTCCTGCATTGGGGAGACACCGGTTCGAATCTCAAAAAATGCCTGGTTAAATAAATGCCAGGATTGGCACAGTTATTCTTCCATACCATGTAGCGACTGGTGATAAGGAACTTAAAGACTACCATAATAAACATATCCTTGAGGCCCAAGGCCATTCTATCCTCCAGATTAATATGTTACTCAACCCCCCCCCGTGGTCGTCATGGCCAGTCTCTTTTGTAATGAAAATCACTTTTGATAGGTCCCTTCCGTCTTCCGTAACTCTTGGTGCCAGATGCTCTGTTCAGGAGTACATCTGCTCTTCTCGCCTCTCCCTCTGTGGTGTTGCCTTGTCGTGGTGAGGGGCTCACGTACACCACCCTGGGACTAGTGAGGGTTGCCTTTGTCCCCTCTCCTGCCCCCTCTTTGTGTGTTGTACATGCAGATGGGCACCATGTAGGGGCCTTGTGAGCCAACGGACTGCCCGCTGGAGGGGTAGCCCTGAGTGAATGGCTGGGTGTCCAGGCTGGGGCAATAGGGGGAGTGGGGTCTTTGCACCAGTGTGGGCGAATGAACTATGCAGTAGGACTCACTGTTAAAAAGGGGGGGGGGGCACCGCTGGGGACAATGTACCCTTCCTGCACTGGCCTGCGCTTGGCCTCCCTGGCTGCCCTGGTAGTGGTATCCCTTGGTTCCAGGCCCCAAACTTTTAGAAAGACTGCTGCGGATGATGAAACGACTTCTCTTTCCCAGGTTCATGGGGGTGGTGACCAGGCCCCTGAGTCAGACTGTGATGGAAGACTGGATCTGTAGCCCCCGCTACATTGGGCCCGACTGGACTACTCCCCCGCTCCCCTCCCTCCTCTGTGTAGGTCGAGCCCCCAGCCCCTGTGGTGACTACCTCGTCCCTAGTACAACTCCATCTCTCATTGTGACTACTGCGCCTTATGACCCCCCTCTCTCTCTCTCTCTCTCTCTCTCTAAAGGGTTCTCACCACCGTCCCCGCCATGGCCGTCTCTCGCTGCTTCCTTCCTATACCATTCGTACCATGCCTTGTTTGCTCTTGCTACTGGACTAAGTACTTTAACCTGGTTACCCTGGTTGTAACCTGGGTATGGGGTTTGGGAGTTCTTCTACTCCCCAAGCCGCCCGAGGCCAGCTTGACTGTGAGAGTTTGGTCCACTAGGCTGTTGCTTGGAGCGGCCCGCAGGCCCACATACCCACCACAGCCCGGTTGGCCGGCACTCCTTGGAGGAATAAATCTAGTTTCTCTTGAAAATGTCCACGGTTGTTCCGGCAATATTTCTTATGCTTGCTGGGAGGATGTTGAACAACCGCGGACCTCTGATGTTTTATACAGTGTTCTCTGATTGTGCCTATGGCACCTCTGCTCTTCACTGGTTCTATTCTGCATTTTTTCCATATCGTTCACTCCAGTACGTCGTTATTTTACTGTGCAGATTTGGTACTTGGCCCTCCAGTATCTTCCAGGTGTATATTATTTGATATCTCTCTCGTCTTCTTTCTAGTGAGTACATTTGGAGAGCTTTGAGATGATCCCAATAATTTAGGTGCTTTACCTCGTCTATGCGTGCCGTATATGTTCTCTGTATTCCCTCTATTTCAGCAATCTCTCCTGCTCTGAAGGGGGAAGTGAGTACTGAGCAGTACTCAAGACGGGACAACACAAGTGACTTGAAGAGTACAACCATTGTGATGGGATCCCTGGATTTGAAAGTTCTCGTAATCCATCCTATCATTTTTCTGGCTGTCGCAATATTTGCTTGGTTATGCTCCTTAACCGTTAGGTCGTCAGACATTATTATTCCCAAATCCTTTACATGCTGTTTTCCTACTATGGGTACATTTGATTGTGTTTTGTACTCTGTATTATGTTTAAGGTCCTCATTTTTACCGTACCTGAGTACCTGGAATTTATCACTGTTAAACATCATGTTATTTTCTGATGCTCAGTCGAAAACTTTATTAATATCAGCTTGAAGTTTTTCAATGTCTTCAGCCGAGGTAATTTTCATAGTGATTTTTGTGTCATCTGCAAAGGATGATACGAAGCTGTGACTTGTATTTTTGTCTATATCTGATATGAGAATAAGGAAAAGCAGCAGTGCAAGGACTGTACCCTGAGGTACAGAGCTTTTAACTGCACTTGGACTAGATTTTATATGGTTGACCGTTACTTGCTGAGTCCTGTTTGACAGAAAACTGAGTATCCAGCGTCCTACTTTATCGGTTATTCCCATTGACTTCATTTTGTGTGCTATCACGCCATGGTCACATTTATCGAAAGCCTTTGCGAAGTCCGTGTATATCACATCAGCATTCTGTTTTTCTTCTAATGCCTCAGTGACTTTGTCGTAGTGCTCAAGTAGCTGTGAGAGGCACGATCTTCCCGCTCGAAATCCATGTTGGCCTGGGTTGTGAAGGTCATTGGTCTCCATGAAATTGGTGACCTGACTCCTAATCACTCTCTCAAATACTTTTATGATGTGCGATGTTAGTGCAACTGGTCTATAATTCTTTGCCAATGCTTTGCTCCCTCCCTTGTGTAGAGGGGCTATGTCTGCTACTTTAAGTGCATCTGGTATCTCCCCCGTGTCCAAGCGCTTCCTCCACACTATACTGAGTGCCTGTGCTACTTTGACTTCCATCATTTAGATTCTACTCCTGATGATTTCTCCCTCCATAGGCACTTGTTGATTTAGTAGACGCCTCTGTTACTTTCAACCCCACCCATCTCGGTATGCGTATTATTGCAGCTCCTTCTCGGGATGCAACTGTCCGCTTGGCGACTTTGTCCTGCATTGAGGTGACCCCCCTGTTCAGGTCTCCAAGAATGCTCAGTTAAGTACCAGTGTTGGCATTGTTCTCCTCCCACACCATGTTGCAACTGGTGTTAGGAACCTCAAGGACTGCCACGAGGATATTAAACATGTCCTTGAGGCCCAAGGCCATTCTGTTCTCCAGGTTTACACGTTCACGACCCCCTCATGGCCGTCGCCGTCTGTCCCTTCGGCTTGTGAAAATTACCTTTGATGGTTGGACACTTCTGCCCTCTGTTATTCTTGCTGGTGCCAGATGCTCCATTCAAAAGTACATACCCTCTTCTCGGCTTTGTAATAAGTGCTGGAAGTTCAGACATGGTGCCTTCAAATGCTCCAGTATTCTCTCTCTCTGTGTCCTATGTGTGGGAACGAAGGTCACTCTAAGTCGGAGTGCACTTTTCCCCAGGCTCGCTGCCTCAATTGCCGTGATGCCCACCCTACCTTCTCTCGCGCGTGTATCCATTACAAACTTGAGGCAGCCATCCTCAACTTGAAGCACTGGGAACGTTTGTCTTTTCCTGAGGCGAGGTGCCAAGTTCACCGTCCCCCTCCTCCCCTTTCGCTGGGGGTTTCTTACGCTCACGTGTTGCGCTCTTCCTCTCCTCGTCCTTCCCACCTTCCTCAGTCTCACAACAGTTTCCAGGCCTTAGACCCAGATACGCCCACCACCTGCTTCCCTGTTCCTTTACATTCTGACCCGAAGGGTCCCCCGTCCTGGTTCTCTGTCTGGGGTTCCCCTTCTTTCTACCCAGTCTGCCATGTCTCCTGTGTCTTCTTTCTCATCTCCCTTTGATCTTCCTTCCCATCCTTCACCTCCGTCTCTTAGCTCTCCACACCGTCTGTCTGTGCAGGCTGATGTCCATCCTTCTCCTAGCGATCATCGCGTTGTTTGCTCTCGTTCTTCTTCTGTTGAGACGTTTGAGTCTGTTGCCCAGTACGTTGCTGCTGGAACACCTGTCTCTCTGAGTCAGAAGCAAAAGCTTGGCTTATCTCCTTCCTCCTCCCCGGCTGGTATGAAAGCTTCACTTTCGTCCTTGCCCCCTACCTCTGACTCTATCGCTCCACCCCTCCCATTTCAGTGGTCGAGCCCCCTGTTCCTGCTTTGGAGGTTTCTTTGGCCCCCGCTACCCTCTCGGTTCCTGCCCTTGCTGAGGTGTGCTCCCCGGTTTCTTCCCCTCCTGCTGTTCTTGACAGTCCCTCTCGGTTGCCTCCTTCTCTAGACCCTGCTCATTGGCATCTGGTCTGTCCTCCTACTCCCTTCCCTCCATCTTTACTCAGTTTACCCATGCCCCCTATCCCTGACTTCGCTGACCCTGACCCTGATCCTGCACTTCTTTGACATGCTGTGTTCCTGTTTAACCTTTGTTTCTTCATTGTTCTCTGTTCCTGTCCTTTCTCTTTTTGTTGATGTCTATTCTTCAATGGAATATTCGTGGATATTACGCCAATTTCCATGAATTCCAACTTTTGATTTCACAGTTTTCGCTCCTTTTGTGTCCGTCTCCAGGAGCCGATGCTTGGTGCTCATCCTGGTCGCTTCCGTGATTATTCCTTTCTCTCCCCCTGCCCCCCCTCCCCTTCAGGTTTTGCTGGGGCCAATAACTTTTCTGCTTTTGATTCATTTTGATGTTCCCTTCGTCCCCTTACTTTTTCCATCACCTCTCCAATGTTCTGTTGCCCGTGTCTTTGTGCATAAATGGTACACAGTTTGTTCCATTTATCTCCCCCCAAATGTGCCGCTTTCTCTTCCCGATCTTAAACACCTAGTGGACTCCTTGCCAGAGTCTGTGCTCCTGCTAGGTGATTTCAGTTGTCGACATACCCTCTGGGGTGATGTTCTGACAAACAGCCGGGGTCGCCTTCTCGAACCGTTCGTCCTCTCTTCTTCCCTGTCTCTAAGGAATTCTGATGAGCCCACTCATTTGGACTCTTGGACTGCACCCTATCCTGTCTTGATTTTTTCTTTGCTCATTGTCTCTTTACTTGAATTTCACATGGCAGGTTCTTGATGACTTCCATGGCAGTGACCATTTCCCCATCCTTGTTACCTTTTTTCTTTTCACCCTCCCCTCTCCTTCCCTAAGTGAATTGATGCCAAGGCTGACTGGCATCAATTTACCCTCTATGCTACTCTCTCCAATCTCTCCATTTTCTCCCTTGCACCCTCCTCCTTTTTCATGACACCGTCTTCGATGCTGCCCTCCACTCTATTCCTCGCTCTACCTCTCAGGAAACACAGAAGTACATTCCCTGGTGGAATGTGGACTGTGCTTGGGCTGTCTGCTATAAGCGTGCAGCCTGGACGAGACACTGCCGCCGGCAGATGGCTGATTTTTGTCTTTTGTTTCGGAAGGCGAGTTCAGTGGTCCATAGGACCATCTGTACAGGTAAACATGAGTGTTGGAGGTCTTATGTTTCCACCACTACGTCCGAAAATACTCTGCCGCAGATCTGGAGGGGTATCCGCAATGTAGTTGGTAAGGTTGCTTCTGATGTCTCGCCGGTCCTCCACCTCCATGGTACTCTTGTGGTGGACCCGTTGCGACCGAACTGGGTTCCCACTTTTCGTCTGTTAACTCTTGTTCTCATCTTCCTCAATCTTTCCTTCTTCGTAAGCCTGTTATTGAATCTCGTCCTTTAAATTTCTGCACTCATCTCAGCCTTCCCTATAACGATCCCTTCTCTCTCTCTGAATTTAAGTCTGCCCGGTCCCTCTGTGGTTCTATGGCAGTGGGTTCCGATGGCATTCATTTTGAGATGCTTCGCCATCTCCCTCTGTGCATGTCTCGGTATTTACTGAGTCTTTATAATCGGGTCCGAGAGTTGTCTTCAGTACCTGAGGACTGGCTCGATGCCGTTGTCCTCCCCGTTCTCCTTGTTATGTTTTCAGGGTCTCTCGTGACATTCCCTAAGGACTTCCACCCTATTGCCCTCATGAGTTGTCTGCAAACTCTTTTGAACGTATGGTTAATGTTTGTCTGAAGTGGTTTTTAGAACACTCACCACCTCTCCCCTTTTTAATTTGATTTTCGCAAGTGCCGCAGCACAACAAATGTCCTGACAAACTTGGAGGTCTATATTTGTACTGCTTTTGTTGCGAAGACCTTTGTTGTTGCCGTCTTCTTTGACCTGGAAGAAGCTTACGACACCACATGGAGATATATTCTGTCACAACTTCATTCATCTTGCCTTCGTGGTAATCTCCCTCTCTTCCTCCAAAGCTTTATCTCTCATTTCTTTTGAGTTAGGCTTGGTACCACTCTCTCTGCTCCTTTTAGGCAATATGAGGGTGTACCCCAAGGTAGTGTTCTGAGCACTTCTCTTTTTCTAGTTGCCCTCAGTGGTCTTATTTCCTCCCTTCTGGCATTTTCTTCGCTCTCTATGTCGACGATCTTACCCTTTGCTGTCGGGATGATGATTCGCCTCTCCTTCAACGGTGGCTTCAACTTGCGATTGATGCATTATCATCTTGGGTCACTGATCATGGCTTCAAGTTCTCTATGTCTAAGACTTGTGCTATGACTTTTACTCAGAAGCGTGTCGTTCTTTGTCCCTCTTTCGCTTTATGGTCATCTGCTTGTGTTCAGGGAGTCCGCTAAGCTTTTGGGGGTTAATCTTTGACACTCGTTTGTCTTGGTTGCCTCATATCTCTTACCTCCGAGTTGAATGCTCCAAGACCCTTACCAGCCTTAAAGTTTTGTCCCATACTTCTTGGGGAGCTGATAGCCGCACACTCCTCTCTTTACATTCGTCTCTCGTCCTGTCTAAACTCGATTATGGTTGCCCTGCTTACTAGTCTCCATCTACTCTTCGTCGTCTTGATGCTTTGCACCGTACTGGGTTGCGCCTCAGCTCTGGTGCCTTTCGTTCGACTCCCACCCTCAGCTTGTATGTTGATACTGCCTTCCTATCTTTCCAGGATCGCCGTGATCACTACTGTCTTTGATACCTTGCGTGGTCCTTGCAACATCCTTCCTCTCGCCTCTTGTCATGCTTTGACTTTTACCCCTCTTGTAGTTCCTGTTCCTCTTCACCACCTCCCTCTTTTTCGTCTTCTCTTTATTTAGATTTCACGTGGTGGATTCTTCGTGACCTCCATAACAGTGATCATTTCCCCATCCTTGTCACCTTTTTCTCTTTTCACCCTTCTCTCTCCTTCCCTAGGTGGCAGTTTGCCAAGGCTGACTGGAATCTATTCACTCTACATGCTACTCTTTCTGACCTCTCCTATCTGCCTCTCCGTCGAGCCCTACTCCTTTTCATCACACCATATTAGGCGCTGCCCTCCACTCTATTCCTTGCTCTACCTCCAGGGGCATGTGGAAGTGCGTTTCCAGGTGGAATGCTGGGGGTTTCGACTGCCCTCTGTAAGAGTGCAGCCTGGAAGAAAGACAGATGCAGACAAACGGCTGTTTTCTTTTGTTTTATAAGGTGACTGCGGTCCGTACGGTTAAACGTGAGAGTTGGAAATCTTTTGTCTCCACCATTACGTCTGATATTCCTCTGCCCCAGATCTGGAAGAAAATCCATAAGATTGCGGGTAAGGTTGTTCCAGATGTCTCACCAGTCCTTTACTTCCATGGTTCTATTGTGGTGGATCCTGTGTCAGTCGCCACCGAACTGTGTTCCCTTTTTTCGATTGGTGGCTCCAGTTCTAGTCTTCCTCCATCTTTCCTTATTCGTAAGCACCTTCATGAATCTTGTCCTATAGATTTTCACACGCATCTCCAGCTTCTCTATAATGATCTCTCTCTCCGAACACCAGTCTGCCCTGACTCTCTGCGGTTCTATCGCAGCGGGCTCAGAAAGCGAAACATCTCCTAATGAATGTCACCTCTCTCAATGCATGGTTTCAGTATATACTGAATCTGTTTAACCATATCTGGCAGTCGTCATCTGTCCCTGAGGACTGGCTTCAGGTGGTGGTTTTTCCTATTCAGAAACCAGGGTCTCTAGGGACAGCTGCTAAGGGCATCTGCCCCATTGCCCTCACGAGTTGCGTCTGCAAACTCTTTGAACGTATGTTGAATGTCCTTATGATGTTGTTCTTGGAACACTATCGCCACCACTTACCTTCTCAATTTGGCTTTTGCAAGTGTCATGACTGATATCTTGGTGAACATGGTCTATATGTTCATCAGTCTCCGTGGTGTAGTGGTAAGACACTCGCCTGGCGTTCCGCAAGCGCTATGTCATGGGTTCGTATCCTGGCCGGGGAGGATTTACTGGGCGCAAATCCTTAACTGTAGCCTCTGTTTAACGCAACAGTAAAATGTGTGTACTTGGATGAAAAAACGATTCTTCGCGGCTGGGGATCGTATTCCAGGACCTGCCCGAAACGCTACGCGTACTAGTGGCTGTACAAGAATGTTACAACTCTTGTATATATCTCAAAAAAAAAAATATATGTACTGCTTTTGCTGCAAAGACCTCTGTTGTTGCTGTCCTTTTTTTGATCTGGAAAAGGCATATGACACCACATGGAGATACCTTATTTTGTCTCAACTTCAATCGTGGTAATCTCCTCCTCTTCCTATGAAGCTTCCGCTCTAATCGTTCCTTTAGTGATGGTTTGTACCATTCTGCCTCTTTTCGGCAAGACGAAGCTGTACCCCACGGTAGTGTTCTGAGCACTTACTAATTTTCCTGGTTGCCCTCAGTGGTCTTCTTTACTCCCTTCCCTCTAGAATCTCATCAGCTCTCTATGTTGACAATCTTACCCATTGCTGTCAAGGTGATGACTTGCCTTTCCTTCAACAGCGACTTCAACTTGCGAGTGATGCCGTGTCATCCTGGGACACCAATCATGGCATCAAGTTCTCTACAACTAAACTTTTGCGATGACTTTTACTCGGAAGAAGGTCGTTCTTCATCCCCTTTGTCGCTTTATGGTAATCCCCTTTTGTGCAAAGATTTTGCTAAACTTATGGAGTTAATCTTTGAAACTCGTTTGTTTTGGTCTCCCCATATCTCTAACCTCTGAGTTGGATGCTCTAAGCTCCTTAACTTACTTAAGGTGGAGCTGATACTTACTTCCTGGGGAGCTGATACGAGCACGCTCCACCTTCGTGCTGTCTAAACTCAAGTATGGTCGTCTTGCTTACTCGTCTGCCTCTCCTTCTACTCTTTGCTGTCTTGATGCTCTGCACCATAATGGGTTATGCCTCAGCTCTGGTGCCTTGCGTTTGACTCCTACCCTAAACCGGTATGATGAAACAGGCATACTGTGTCTACAGGATCCCATGATCGCTACTGTCTTTGCTACATTGCACAGTCCCTACAACACCCTCCTCACTCTCGCTTATGTCGTACTTTTCCTTGCACACTTTTCTTCACACTTCCGTTCCATTTCCGTCTTCACAGATGGGGTCAAAGTCTGCAGGTGGTGTAGCCTACTCTTGTTGTTTTTCCTGACCACACCTATGTGTCACCGGCATCCAGAGACTAGCATCTCCACAGCAGAACTTTGTGCTATTTTGTATGCTCTTTGTCAACAGCTTTCTTGCTGTCAATTTTCCTTTATTGTTGTAGTTGACTCTCACAATGCCCTCATGGCTCTGGAGCCCTTTAATCCAGTTCATTCGATTGTAGTTGAAATTCAACATTGGCTGTTTCTTATCTCCAATAGATTTAGGACAGTGGAATTTTGCCGATTTCCCAGCCATATTTATGTGTCCTTAAATGAGCGTGCAGACTCTTGTCACTAAGGAGGCTATCTGCACTTGCCCCATCTCCCTTAAAAGTGTTCCTTATTCTGACTTCTACCCAGTTATTCATTCCTCCATCCTTACCCATTGGCAGGATTGTTGGTCTTCTGTTACTCGTGACAAACTGCATACTCTTAAAGGTAGTGTGTGTCCCCATGGCCCTCCTCCCATCACCATAATTGGTGGTGAGAAATGGCTCTGATGAGATTACGTATTAGCCATAAATGTTTAATTCATAGGCACTTAATGGAGCGCTGCCCGCTCTTTATTTTCCAACTGCATTTGTCCCTCTTACGATCGTGCATATCCTTGTTGAATGTCCTGACT
>WNGS01130717.1:110335-123588 GCA_020271785.1 Procambarus virginalis
CCCCCCTCTACTGGCAGGGGGTTGGTACTGGACCTGTAGCTCAAGCCCCCTCTACTGGCAGGGGGTTGGTGCTGGACCTGTAGCTCCAGCCCCCCTCTACTGGCAGGGGGTTGGTGCTGGACCTGTAGCTCCAGCCCCCCTCTACTGGCAGGGGGTTGGTGCTGGACCTGTAGCTCCAGCCCCCTACTGGCAGGGGGTTGGTGCTGGACCTGTAGCTCCAGCCCCCTCTACTGGCAGGGGATTGGTGCTGGACCGTTAGCTCCAGCCCCCCCCTCTACTGGCAGGGGGTTGGTGCTGGACCTGTAGCTCCAGCCCTCCTCTAGTGGCAGGGTTGGGTTTCTGGACCTGTAGCTCCAGCCCCCCTCTACTGCAGGGGATTGGTGCTGGACCTGTAGCTCCAGCCCCCTCTACTGGCAGGGGGTTGGTGCTGGACCTATAGCTCCAGCCCTCTACTGGCAGGGGATTGGCTGACCTGTAGCTCCAGCCCCCCTCTACTGCAGGGGGTTGGTGCTGGACCTGTAGCTCCAGCCCCCCTTTACTGGCAGGGGATTGGTGCTGGACCTGTAGCTCCAGCCCCCTCTACTGGCAGGGGGTTGGTGCTGGACCTGCAGCTCCAGGCCCCTCTGCTGGCAGGGGATTGGTGCTGGACCTGTAGCTCCAGCCCCCCCTCTACTGGTAGGGGTTTGTGCTGGAACTGTAGCTCCAGCCCCCCTCTACTGGCAGGGGGATGGTGCTGGACCTGTACCTCCAGCTTCCTCTACTGGCAGGGGATTGGTGCTGGACCTGTAGCTCCAGCCTCCTCTACTGGCAGGGGTTGGTGCTGGACTGTAGCTCCAGCCTCCCTCCACTGGCAGGGGGTGGTGCTGGACCTTTAGCTCCAGCCCCCCCTCTACTGGCAGGGGGTTGGTGCTGGACCTGTAGCTCCAGCCCCCTCTACTGGCAGGGGGTTGGTGCTGGACCTGTAGCTCCAGCCCCCTTCTACTGGCAGGGGGTTGGTGCTGGAACTGTAGCTCCAGCCCCCCTCTACTGGCAGGGGGTTGGTGCTGGACCTGTAGCTCCAGCCCCCCTCTACTGGCAGGGGATTGGTGCTGGACGTGTAGCTCCAGCCCCCTCTACTGGCAGGGGGTTGGTGCTGGACCTGTAGCTCCAGCCCCCTCTACTGGCAGGGGGTTGGTGCTGGACCTGTAGCTCCAGCACCCCTTTACTGGCAGGGGATGGTGCTGGACCTGTAGCTCCAGCCCCCCTCTACTGGCAGGGGTTGGTGCTGGACCTGTAGCTCCAGCCCCCCTCTACTGGCAGGGGGTTGGTGCTGGACCTGTAGCTCCAGCCCCCTCTACTGGCAGGGGTTGGTGCTGGAACTGTAGCTCCAGCCTCCCTCTACTGGCAGGGGGTTCGTGCTGAACTGTAGCTCCAGCCCCCCTCTACTGGTAGGGGGTTGGTGCTGGACCTGTAGCTCCAGCCCCCCTACTGGCAGGGGATGGTGCTGACCTGTAGCTCCAGCCCCCCTCTACTGGCAGGGGATTGGGTGCTGGACCTGTAGCTCCATCCCCCCCTCTACTGGCAGGGGGTTGGTGCTGGACCTGTAGCTCCAGCCCCCCTCTACTAGCAGGGATGGTGCTGGACCTGTAGCTCCAGCCCCCCCCCTCTACTAGGGCAGGGATTGTGCTGGACCTGTAGCTCAGCCTCCCCTCTACTGGCAGGGGGTTGGTACTGGACCTGTAGCTCCACCCCCCTCTACTGGCAGGGGTTGGTGCTGGACCTGTAGCTCCAGCCCCCTACTGGCAGGGGATTGGTGCTGGACCTGTAGCTCCAGCCCCCTCTACTGGTAGGGGTTGGTGCTGGAACTATAGCCCCAGCCCCCTCTACTGGCAGGGGGTTGGTGCTGGACCTGTAGCTCCAGCCCTTCTTTACTGGCAGGGGATTGGTGCTGGACCTGTACCTCCAGCCCCCTCTACTGGCAGGGGGTTGGTGCTGGACCTGTAGCTCCAGCCCTCCTATACTGGCAGGGGGTTGGTGCTGGCCTGTAGCTCCAGCACCCCCCACTCTACTGGCAGGGGATTGGTGATGGACCTGTAGCTCCAGCACCCCCCCCCCCCCCACTCTACTGGCAGGGGGGTTGGTGCTGGACCTGTAGCTCCAGTCACCCTCTACTGGCAGGGGTTGGTGCTGGACCTGTAGCTCCAGTCACCTCTACTGGCAGGGGTTGGTGCTGGACCTGTAGCTCCATTCACCCTCTACTGTCAGGGGAACTGACAGTACAGGGAACAGGAAGATGGAACTTTCACCGATGACAACAAAGAAATGAGCGAGCTACTGAGGAAGCAATACGACTCTGTCTTTAGCGAGCCATTAACGCACTAAAGATCGATAACCCAAATGAATTTTTCATGGATATGATACCAACATCAAATCATATATCAGACGTCACCCTATCCCCACTGGATTTTGAAGAAGCCATAAACAGTATGCCTATGCACTCCGCACCAGGCCCGGATTCTTGGAACTCCATATTCATCAAGAACTGTAAAAAACCACTATCGCAGGCCCTTCACATTCTGTGGAGACAAAGCCTAGATACTGGCGTTATTCCTGATATACTAAAAACAGCAGAGATAGCACCACTTCATAAAGGAGGAAATAAGGCAGAGGCAAAAAATTACAGACCGATAGCACTAACATCGCACATCATAAAAGTTTTTTGAGAGAGTGCTAAGAAGTTAGACCACAAAATACATGGAATCACAGCATCTCCATAACCCCGGACAACATGGTTTCAGAACAGGGCGCTCTTGCCTGTCGCAGTTGCTGGACCACTATGANCCCCCCCTCTACTGGCAGGGGGTTGGTGCTGGACCTGTAGCTCCAGCCCCCTCTACTGGCAGGGGTTGGTGCTGGACCTGTAGCTCCAGCCCCCCTCGGCAGGGGGTTGGTGCTGGACCTGTAGCTCCAGCCCCCTCTCTACTGGCAGGGGTTGGTGCTGGACCTGTAGCTCCAGCCCCCTCTACTGGCAGGGGGTTGGTGCTGGACCTGTAGCTCCAGCCCCCCTCTACTGGCAGGGGTTGGTGCTGGACCTGTAGCTCCAGCCCCCTCTACTGGCAGGGGGTTGGTGCTGGACCTGTAGCTCCAGCCCCCTCTACTGGCAGGGGGTTGGTGCTGGACCTGTAGCTCCAGCCCCCCTCTACTGGCAGGGGTTGGTGCTGGACCTGTAGCTCCAGCCCCCTCTACTGGCAGGGGTTGGTGCTGGACCTGTAGCTCCAGCCCCCCCCCTCTACTGGCAGGGGTTGGTGCTGGACCTGTAGCTCCAGCCCCCCTCTACTGGCAGGGGTTGGTGCTGGACCTGTAGCTCCAGCCCCTCTACTGGCAGGGGTTGGTGCTGGACCTGTAGCTCCAGCCCCCCTCTACTGGCAGGGGTTGGTGCTGGACCTGTAGCTCCAGCCCCCTCTACTGGCAGGGGGTTGGTGCTGGACCTGTAGCTCCAGCCCCCCTCTACTGGCAGGGGTTGGTGCTGGACCTGTAGCTCCAGCCCCTCTACTGGCAGGGGTTGGTGCTGGACCTGTAGCTCCAGCCCCCCTCTACTGGCAGGGGGTGTGCTGGACCTGTAGCTCCAGCCCCCCTCTACTGGCAGGGTTGGTGCTGGACCTGTAGCTCCAGCCCCCTCTACTGGCAGGGGTTGGTGCTGGACCTGTAGCTCCAGCCCCCTCTACTGGCAGGGGGTGCTGGACCAGCTCCAGCCCCCTGGCAGGGTTGGTGCTGGACCTGTAGCTCCAGCCCCCCTCTACTGGCAGGGGGTTGGTGCTGGACCTGTAGCTCCAGCCCCCCTCTACTGGCAGGGGTTGGTGCTGGACTGTAGCTCCACCCCCTCTACTGGCAGGGGGTGGTGCTGGACCTGTAGCTCCACCCCCCTCTACTGGCAGGGGGTTGGTGCTGGACCTGTAGCTCCAGCCCCCTCTACTGGCAGGGGGTTGGTGCTGGACCTGTAGCTCCAGCCCCCCTCTACTGGCAGGGGGTGGTGCTGGACCTGTAGCTCCAGCCCCCCTCTACTGGCAGGGGGTTGGTGCTGGACCTGTAGCTCCAGCCCCCCTCTACTGGCAGGGGTTGGTGCTGGACCTGTAGCTCCAGCCCCCCCTCTACTGGCAGGGGGTTGGTGCTGGACCTGTAGCTCCAGCCCCCCTCTACTGGCAGGGGTTTGGTGCTGGACCTGTAGCTCCAGCCCCCCTCTACTGGCAGGGGTTGGTGCTGGACCTGTAGCTCCAGCCCCCCTCTACTGGCAGGGGGTTGGTGCTGGACCTGTAGCTCCAGCCCCCTCTACTGGCAGGGGGTTGGTGCTGGACCTGTAGCTCCAGCCCCCTCTACTGGCAGGGGTTGGTGCTGGACCTGTAGCTCCAGCCCCCCTCTACTGGCAGGGGTTGGTGCTGGACCTGTAGCTCCAGCCCCCTCTACTGGCAGGGGGTTGGTGCTGGACCTGTAGCTCCAGCCCCCTCTACTGGCAGGGGGTTGGTGCTGGACCTGTAGCTCCAGCCCCCTCTACTGGCAGGGGTTGGTGCTGGACCTGTAGCTCCAGCCCCCTCTACTGGCAGGGGGTGGTGCTGGACCTGTAGCTCCAGCCCCCTCTACTGGCAGGGGTTGGTGCTGGACCTGTAGCTCCCCCCCCTCTACTGGCAGGGGGTTGTGCTGGACCTGTAGCTCCAGCCCCCTCTACTGGCAGGGGTTGGTGCTGGACCTGTAGCTCCAGCCCCCCTCTACTGGCAGGGGGTTGGTGCTGGACCTGTAGCTCCAGCCCCCCTCTACTGGCAGGGGTTGGTGCTGGACCTGTAGCTCCAGCCCCCCTCTACTGGCAGGGGTTGGTGCTGGACCTGTAGCTCCAGCCCCCTCTACTGGCAGGGGGTTGGTGCTGGACCTGTAGCTCCAGCCCCCCTCTACTGGCAGGGGTTGGTGCTGGACCTGTAGCTCCAGCCCCCCCTCTACTGGCAGGGGGTTGGTGCTGGACCTGTAGCTTCCAGCTAGCCTGCCTCCAGCCCCCTCTACTGGCAGGGGGTTGGTGCTGGACCTGTAGCTCCAGCCCCCCTCTACTGGCAGGGGGTTGGTGCTGGACCTGTAGCTCCAGCCCCCCTCTACTGGCAGGGGTTGGTGCTGGACCTGTAGCTCCAGCCCCCTCTACTGGCAGGGGGTTGGTGCTGGACCTGTAGCTCCAGCCCCCTCTACTGGCAGGGGGTTGGTGCTGGACCTGTAGCTCCAGCCCCCTCTACTGGCAGGGGTTGGTGCTGGACCTGTAGCTCCAGCCCCCCCTCTACTGGCAGGGGATTGGTGCTGGACCTGTAGCTCCAGCCCCCCTCTACTGGCAGGGGTTGGTGCTGGACCTGTAGCTCCAGCCCCCTCTACTGGCAGGGGATTGGTGCTGGACCTGTAGCTCCAGCCCCCCTCTACTGGCAGGGGATTGGTGCTGGACCTGTAGCTCCAGCCCCCTCTACTGGCAGGGGGTTGGTGCTGGACCTGTAGCTCCAGCCCCCCTCTACTGGCAGGGGGTTGGTGCTGGACCTGTAGCTCCACCCCCTCTACTGGCAGGGGGTTGGTGCTGGACCTGTAGCTCCAGCCCCCCTCTACTGGCAGGGGGTTGGTGCTGGACCTGTAGCTCCAGCCCCCTCTACTGGCAGGGGTTGGTGCTGGACCTGTAGCTCCAGCCCCCTCTACTGGCAGGGGTTGGTGCTGGACCTGTAGCTCCAGCCCCCTCTACTGGCAGGGGATTGGTGCTGGACCTGTAGCTCCAGCCCCCCTCTACTGGCAGGGGATTGGTGCTGGACCTGTAGCTCCAGCCCCCCTCTACTGGCAGGGGGTTGGTGCTGGACCTGTAGCTCCAGCCCCCTCTACTGGCAGGGGATTGGTGCTGGACCTGTAGCTCCAGCCCCCTCTACTGGCAGGGGTTGGTGCTGGACCTGTAGCTCCAGCCCCCCTCTACTGGCAGGGGTTGGTGCTGGACCTGTAGCTCCAGCCCCCCTCTACTGGCAGGGGTTGGTGCTGGACCTGTAGCTCCAGCCCCCCCTCTACTGGCAGGGGTTGGTGCTGGACCTGTAGCTCCAGCCCCCTCTACTGGCAGGGGGTTGGTGCTGGACCTGTAGCTCCAGCCCCCCTCTACTGGCAGGGGTTGGTGCTGGACCTGTAGCTCCAGCCCCCCTCTACTGGCAGGGGTTGGTGCTGGACCTGTAGCTCCAGCCCCCCTCTACTGGCAGGGGGTTGGTGCTGGACCTGTAGCTCCAGCCCCTCTACTGGCAGGGGGTTGGTGCTGGACCTGTAGCTCCAGCCCCCCTCTACTGGCAGGGGATTGGTGCTGGACCTGTAGCTCCAGCCCCCCTCTACTGGCAGGGGGTTGGTGCTGGACCTGTAGCTCCAGCCCCCCTCTACTGGCAGGGGGTTGGTGCTGGACCTGTAGCTCCAGCCCCCCTCTACTGGCAGGGGGTTGGTGCTGGACCTGTAGCTCCAGCCCCCCTCTACTGGCAGGGGTTGGTGCTGGACCTGTAGCTCCAGCCCCTCTACTGGCAGGGGTTGGTGCTGGACCTGTAGCTCCAGCCCCCCTCTACTGGCAGGGGTTGGTGCTGGACCTGTAGCTCCAGCCCCCTCTACTGGCAGGGGGTTGGTGCTGGACCTGTAGCTCCAGCCCCCTCTACTGGCAGGGGTTGGTGCTGGACCTGTAGCTCCAGCCCCCCTCTACTGGCAGGGGGTTGGTGCTGGACCTGTAGCTCCAGCCCCCCTCTACTGGCAGGGGTTGGTGCTGGACCTGTAGCTCCAGCCCCCCTCTACTGGCAGGGGGTTGGTGCTGGACCTGTAGCTCCAGCCCCCCTCTACTGGCAGGGGGTTGGTGCTGGACCTGTAGCTCCAGCCCCCTCTACTGGCAGGGGTTGGTGCTGGACCTGTAGCTCCAGCCCCCCTCTACTGGCAGGGGGTTGGTGCTGGACCTGTAGCTCCAGCCCCCTCTACTGGCAGGGGGTTGGTGCTGGACCTGTAGCTCCAGCCCCCCTCTACTGGCAGGGGTTGGTGCTGGACCTGTAGCTCCAGCCCCCTCTACTGGCAGGGGGTTGGTGCTGGACCTGTAGCTCCAGCCCCCTCTACTGGCAGGGGGTTGGTGCTGGACCTGTAGCTCCAGCCCCCCTCTACTGGCAGGGGGTGGTGCTGGACCTGTAGCTCCAGCCCCCTCTACTGGCAGGGGTTGGTGCTGGACCTGTAGCTCCAGCCCCTCTACTGGCAGGGGTTGGTGCTGGACCTGTAGCTCCAGCCCCCTCTACTGGCAGGGGGTTGGTGCTGGACCTGTAGCTCCAGCCCCCTCTACTGGCAGGGGATTGGTGCTGGACCTGTAGCTCCAGCCCCCCCTCTACTGGCAGGGGGTTGGTGCTGGACCTGTAGCTCCAGCCCCCTCTACTGGCAGGGGGTTGGTGCTGGACCTGTAGCTCCAGCCCCCTCTACTGGCAGGGGATTGGTGCTGGACCTGTAGCTCCAGCCCCCTCTACTGGCAGGGGGTTGGTGCTGGACCTGTAGCTCCAGCCCCCTCTACTGGCAGGGGTTGGTGCTGGACCTGTAGCTCCAGCCCCCTCTACTGGCAGGGGTTGGTGCTGGACCTGTAGCTCCAGCCCCCCTCTACTGGCAGGGGTTGGTGCTGGACCTGTAGCTCCAGCCCCCCTCTACTGGCAGGGGGTTGGTGCTGGACCTGTAGCTCCAGCCCCCCTCTACTGGCAGGGGTTGGTGCTGGACCTGTAGCTCCAGCCCCCTCTACTGGCAGGGGGTTGGTGCTGGACCTGTAGCTCCAGCCCCCTCTACTGGCAGGGGGTTGGTGCTGGACCTGTAGCTCCAGCCCCCCTCTACTGGCAGGGGTTGGTGCTGGACCTGTAGCTCCAGCCCCCCTCTACTGGCAGGGGGTTGGTGCTGGACCTGTAGCTCCAGCCCCCCTCTACTGGCAGGGGGTTGGTGCTGGACCTGTAGCTCCAGCCCCCCTCTACTGGCAGGGGTTGGTGCTGGACCTGTAGCTCCAGCCCCCCTCTACTGGCAGGGGTTGGTGCTGGACCTGTAGCTCCAGCCCCCTCTACTGGCAGGGGGTTGGTGCTGGACCTGTAGCTCCAGCCCCCTCTACTGGCAGGGGGTTGGTGCTGGACCTGTAGCTCCAGCCCCCCTCTACTGGCAGGGGATTGGTGCTGGACCTGTAGCTCCAGCCCCCTCTACTGGCAGGGGGTTGGTGCTGGACCTGTAGCTCCAGCCCCCTCTACTGGCAGGGGGTTGGTGCTGGACCTGTAGCTCCAGCCCCCTCTACTGGCAGGGGATTGGTGCTGGACCTGTAGCTCCAGCCCCCTCTACTGGCAGGGGTTGGTGCTGGACCTGTAGCTCCAGCCCCCTCTACTGGCAGGGGGTTGGTGCTGGACCTGTAGCTCCAGCCCCCTCTACTGGCAGGGGTTGGTGCTGGACCTGTAGCTCCAGCCCCCTCTACTGGCAGGGGGTTGGTGCTGGACCTGTAGCTCCAGCCCCCCTCTACTGGCAGGGGGTTGGTGCTGGACCTGTAGCTCCAGCCCCCTCTACTGGCAGGGGGTTGGTGCTGGACCTGTAGCTCCAGCCCCCTCTACTGGCAGGGGGTTGGTGCTGGACCTGTAGCTCCAGCCCCCTCTACTGGCAGGGGTTGGTGCTGGACCTGTAGCTCCAGCCCCCCTCTACTGGCAGGGGGTTGGTGCTGGACCTGTAGCTCCAGCCCCCTCTACTGGCAGGGGGTTGGTGCTGGAACTGTAGCTCCAGCCCCCTCTACTGGCAGGGGTTGGTGCTGGACCTGTAGCTCCAGCCCCCCTCTACTGGCAGGGGGTTGGTGCTGGACCTGTAGCTCCAGCCCCCCTCTACTGGCAGGGGATTGGTGCTGGACCTGTAGCTCCAGCCCCCCTCTACTGGCAGGGGGTTGGTGCTGGACCTGTAGCTCCAGCCCCTCTACTGGCAGGGGGTTGGTGCTGGACCTGTAGCTCCAGCCCCCCTCTACTGGCAGGGGATTGGTGCTGGACATGTAGCTCCAGCCCCCCTCTACTGGCAGGGGGTTGGTGCTGGACCTGTAGCTCCAGCCCCCTCTACTGGCAGGGGGTTGGTGCTGGACCTGTAGCTCCAGCCCCCCTCTACTGGCAGGGGGTTGGTGCTGGACCTGTAGCTCCAGCCCCCCCTCTACTGGCAGGGGATTGGTGCTGGACCTGTAGCTCCAGCCCCCCTCTACTGGCAGGGGGTTGGTGCTGGACCTGTAGCTCCAGCCCCCTCTACTGGCAGGGGGTTGGTGCTGGACCTGTAGCTCCAGCCCCCCTCTACTGGCAGGGGGTTGGTGCTGGAACTGTAGCTCCAGCCCCCCTCTACTGGCAGGGGGTTGGTGCTGGACCTGTAGCTCCAGCCCCCCTCTACTGGCAGGGGATTGGTGCTGGACCTGTAGCTCCAGCCCCCTCTACTGGCAGGGGGTTGGTGCTGGACCTGTAGCTCCAGCCCCCTCTACTGGCAGGGGGTTGGTGCTGGACCTGTAGCTCCAGCCCCCCTCTACTGGCAGGGGGTTGGTGCTGGACCTGTAGCTCCAGCCCCCCTCTACTGGCAGGGGATTGGTGCTGGACCTGTAGCTCCAGCCCCCTCTACTGGCAGGGGGTTGGTGCTGGAACTATAGCTCCAGCCCCCTCTACTGGCAGGGGGTTGGTGCTGGACCTGTAGCTCCAGCCCCCCTTTACTGGCAGGGGATTGGTGCTGGACCTGTAGCTCCAGCCCCCATCTACTGGCAGGGGGTTGGTGCTGGACCTGTAGCTCCAGCCCCCCTCTACTGGCAGGGGATTGGTGCTGGACCTGTAGCTCCAGCCCCCCCTCTACTGGCAGGGGATTGGTGCTGGACCTGTAGCTCCAGCCCCCCTCTACTGGCAGGGGGTTGGTGCTGGAACTGTAGCTTCAGCCCCCCTCTACTGGCAGGGGGTTGGTGCTGGACCTGTAGCTCCAGCCCCGCTCTACTGGCAGGGGATTGGTGCTGGACGTGTAGCTCCAGCCCCCTCTACTGGCAGGGGGTTGGTGCTGGACCTGTAGCTCCAGCCCCCCCTCTACTGGCAGGGGGTTGGTGCTGGACCTGTAGCTCCAGCCCCCCTCTACTGGCAGGGGGTTGGTGCTGGACCTGTAGCTCCAGCCCCCCCTCTACTGGCAGGGGATTGGTGCTGGACCTGTAGCTCCAGCCCCCCTCTACTGGCAGGAGATTGGTGCTGGACCTGTAGCTGCAGCCCCCCTCTACTGGCAGGGGGTTGGTGCTGGACCTGTTGCTCCAGCCCCCCTCTACTGGCAGGGGATTGGTGCTGGACCTGAAGCTCCAGCCCCCTCTACTGGCAGGGGGTTGGTGCTGGACCTGTAGCTCCAGCCCCCTCTACTGGCAGGGGGTTGGTGCTGGACCTGTAGCTCCAGCCTGTAATGATCTGGTGCTCAGATCATTGGTTCTCCCTTCCCCCTCTCCCCTCCTTCCTTCTCCCCTCCTTCCTTCTTCCCTTCCCCCTTTCTCCCCTCCCCTTACCCGTCATTCGTCTTCCCCCTTCACCCCCCCCTGTAGCCCATTTGTCAAGGTCCAAGGAGTTGACCTGAGGCTGACCTCTGTGATACCTTGCGTCCCCACGCAATCCTCCCCACTCGTTTCCCCTCTCCATCCCTCTCTCATCCCCCTCTCATTCCCTCTCTTTCCCCTCTCAACGGTCCCTTACCCATACCAGGCGAGTCAAATGTCCCTACCCTTTATCTTGCTGGAGACGGGCTTGAACATAAATTATCAGTTTTGGTAAACATTGCTGGGAGGTGCACTAGTTGCGGGACTCCAATACAGTGGTACCTTGTTCCCATCGCATAGCCGGGGAGTACTGACTCAATCTTCAGGAATTCATGTAGCCTTCCACGGCACCTCAGGGAAGATGATTGGCGGGAGATAAGGGCCAAGTCCTTATTGGCCCTAGAGAGCCAGACCTCAGGCCTAAGTGTAAAATGGTTGGCCATTGCCAAAATAATGGGTGGAGCCCTGGGGCTGTATTAGATGTTGGGAGGTGTAATCCTTCCCAGCAATAAGCTGGTAAAACAAAATTTCATTTAGTGTGTCTTGGGAGTTTTTCGGGACTGGAGGGCAAGCCAGCCCGCATCCAAGGGGCTGAGGGCCGCCATCAACATCTAGGCCACAGGGTGCGATTGAAGGTAGTGTGCTCCTACGTTCTTGCAGATTGGTGATTGCATTTCCATTGCCTCTTTTATTTTGGTAGATGTTATTAGAGTAGGCTATATGTCAATTGTGATTTAAATATACAGTTACAATAATAAAATAATTGTTAATGTCATTTTGGTGAGTTATCTGTCCCCTTGTGTTGGTATATGTTATTCATGCGATTTTCATGTGCTGTGTTAGAACTTCCCTGTGTTTCTCCATTCTTAGGAATAATAAAGTAAAGCGAGAGCCTCCCGTTCAGTTCAATAAGACTAAAGTAATCCATTCAATTTCAATCACTGGTCCGTTGAGTTCCCTGATTATCGAGTCCCTTCCTTCCTGGGGACCGATAATTATAGACACATTCATTCATTTGGAAGGTGGTGGCAGTAAAAAAAAGAAAGAAGATTAAGAATCCCTTTCCTTGTGATTTCCTCATTTAATATTCAGCTTATATTCGTGACAGTCCAGCGAGGGGTCATACTGGTCCGTTATTAGTGTTTGCTGGTTATTAAGTGTGGACAGGATAATACAATAAATGGTATAAGAAACATTACAATTAATGAGTCAACAATTACAAGGGTAGAGCAGCCAGTTCTATGGTAGTCATTACAATGGTAGCAGCGGTGTTTCAATAATTTCTTGACGATTATTGAAGCCTCACGCGTCTGTCCGTTCGGTTATGCTGTGTGTGGTGAGAGTGCAGCCGGGGCCCATGAGATAGAGTCGACGGTAATCCTATGTGGTGCGATTCGCATAGAGTAGGCGATTCTAGGGTCTTGAGAGGCTGGTAAGGTAGATTACAGGCACTTAAGTGCGCTAGCAGGCAGTTAAGTGTGGAGGCCGCCTTGGGTAGTTGGACAGGGTACTTTTTCTCGACCTTCTGCAACTACGGACAAGGGTGTTGCATGGTGGTTTTGCAACAACAATTCTAGGTTTCGAATTGTCTGAGCGGGGAAGTATTAGGACGCTAATTATTTATCCCCGAGGGCGTGTTAGGCGACCCAATCGCTAGATTTCTACGGTACAACCATGAAGGTGCCGAGAGTTACTGAGGGATGGCGTAGTAGATTGTCTAGCAACGGAATTACGGTGGTGTCGGACAGTTAGATCCGTCGGTTGTTCCGCTATCTAGTCTAACCGTTGACCGCAAAGGACAGGATTTATTTGGTACTGTCGGGATATTGGTGAATGTTGGTAAAAGCGACAGGGCGGGCCGGGACGGGACGGTTATAGGTTAAATCGAGATCTCCTTAAGTACTACATTAAGTTCCCTGTATATTAAGTTCCCTTTCAGGTTAAGCGTCCCTTCGTTAGTTAAGTATTCCCCCTTGTTAGGTAATTTTCGTATATAAGTGTTATTATTTTCTAAGTATTTGTTTTATATTTCTTTTATATCTGCAGTTGTGTGTACATGCATGCAGTATAAATTCTCTGGGAGAATTACCAAGGTGAGTGGTTCACTGTTTTCAAGTGAAGTGAAGTGCAGTGCATTAAAGGGGATTCGTGTATTCGTTCATTCAGTGAAAATCGTGAAAATTGTTGTGACGATATATTTCTAAGTCGCTTGGAAAATCTTAGTTTTGGGAATAAATTCTAATTTTGTGGCTAGCCATACGATCATTGGGTCGGCAGTGTTAATTCCAGTGTGCGATTACAGTGATCCAAGTTAGAACTTTGAGAGACCAAAAGTCAATTTTTGGTCATTTAACCGAATTAGCGTTGGGACTCTGATTTTTTTTTTCTAGCGGTTCTCAGCGCTCAGTGAGGCAGCGCTCAGTATTGTTTGCGCTCAACCAAGTGTCTAAGTGTCTCGCGGTGGTATATTCAGTTCAAGTGATACGCAAACTACACGTCGTATTTAATTTATAATTTGAGAAAAGAAATACTTGTTATTAAGGATTGTGCGGAACTACTTTCTGAGGAGTCGCTTCGTGACAGTGGCGCGCTTTTAATTTTTGTAAACTTACCAACGTGTCCAAGTGTCCCAGTGAGTGTTATATTCGGTAAAGTAACAGTCCCCTACACGCCAGTATTTAATTTATAATTTTGGGAAAAT
>WNGS01130717.1:123613-150090 GCA_020271785.1 Procambarus virginalis
ACACAACCCCACACACACAACCATTACACACACAACCACCCACACTCACAACCACCACACAACACAACCACCACACACACAATCATCCACACACACAACCACCAACACACAACCACCACACACACAACCATCACACACACAATCATCAACACACAACCACCACACTCACAACCACCACACACACAACCACCACACTCACAACCCACCACACACAAACACCACACACACACAACCACCACACTCACAACCACCACACTCACAACCACCACACACAACCACCACACACAACCACCACACTCACAACCACCACACACAACCACCACACTCACAACCATCACACACACAACCACCACACACAACCACCACACACACAACCACCACACACACAACCACCACACACACAACCATCACACACACACCTCCACACACAAACCACCACAATCACAACCACCACACACAACCACCACACACACAACCACAACACTCACAACCACCACACACACAACCACCACACTCACACACAACCACCATACACACACACAAACCACCACACACACAAACACCACACACACACCCACCACACTCACAAACTACCATATTAACAACCACCACAACACTCCTACCACAACCAGCACATTAACAACCACCACAACACCCTGCCACAACCAGCACATTAACACCCCAAACACACCTACCATAACCAGCACATTAACAACCACCACAACACTCCTACCACAACCATGCCATTCAAGCAAACCACCAAACACACCTACGACAACCAGCACATTAACAACCACCAAAACACACCTACCACAACCAGCACATACAACCACCAAACACACCTACACAACCACAGCACTTACAACCACCACAGCACACCTACCCACAACCAGAACACCTACCACAACCTGCACATTAACAACCACCTACAAAACTCAACCAGCCCCCCCTCTACTGGCAGGGGAGTTGGTGCTGGACCTGTAGCTCCAGCCCCCCCCCTCTAATGGCAGGGGGTTGGTGCTGGACCTGTAGCTCCAGCCCCCCCTCTAATGGCAGGGGTTGGTGCTGGACCTGTAGCTCAGCCCCCCCCCTCTACTGGCAGGGGTGGTGCTGGAACCTGTAGCTCCAGCCCCCTCTACTGGCAGGGGTGGTGCTGGACCGTAGCTCCAGCCCCCCCCTACTGGCAGGGGGTTGGTGCTGGACCTGTAGCTCCAGCCCCCCCCTCTACTGCAGGGGGTTGGTGCTGGACCTGTAGCTCCAGCCCCCCTCTACTGGCAGGGGGTTGTGCTGGACCGTAGCTCCAGCCCCCCCTCTACTGGCAGGGGGTTGGTGCTGGACCTGTAGCCCCAGCCCCCCTCTACTGGCAGGGGGTGGTGCTGGACCTGTAGCTCCAGCCCCTCTACTGGCAGGGGTGGTGCTGGACCTGTAGCTCCAGCCCCCCCTCTACTGGCAGGGGGGGGTTGGTGCTGGACCTGTAGCTCCAGCCCCCCTCTACTGGCAGGGGGTTGGTGCTGGACCTGTAGCTCCAGCCCCCCTCTACTGGCAGGGGGTTGGTGCTGGACCCTGTAGCTCCAAGCCCCCCTCTACTGGCAGGGGGGTTGGATATGCAGGACCTGTAGCTCCAGCCCCCCTCTACTGGCAGGGGGTTGGTGCTGGACCTGTAGCTCCAGCCCCCTCTACTGGCAGGGGGTTGGTGCTGGACCTGTAGCTCCAGCCCCCTCTCTACTGGCAGGGGGTTGGTGCTGGACCTGTAGCTCCAGCCCCCCTCTACTGGCAGGGGGTTGGTGCTGGACCTGTAGCTCCAGCCCCCCGACTACTGGCAGGGGGTTGGTGCTGGACCTGTAGCTCCAGCCCCCCTCTACTGGCAGGGGGTTGGTGCTGGACCTGTAGCTCCAGCCCCCTCTACTGGCAGGGTTGGTGTTGGACCTGTAGCTCCAGCCCCACTACTGGCAGGGGGTTGGTGCTGGACCTGTAGCTCCAGCCCCCCTACTGGCAGGGGGTTGGTGCTGGACCTGTAGCTCCAGCCCCCCTCTACTGGCAGGGGGTTGGTGCTGGACCTGTAGCTCCAGCCCCCCTCTACTGGCAGGGGTTGGTGCTGGACCTGTAGCTCCAGCCCCCCTCTACTGGCAGGGGTTGGTGCTGGACCTGTAGCTCCAGCCCCCCCTCTACTGGCAGGGGGTTGGTGCTGGACCTGTAGCTCCAGCCCCCCCTACTGGCAGGGGTTGTGCTGGACCTGTAGCTCCAGCCCCCTCTACTGGCAGGGGGTTGGTGCTGGACCTGTAGCTCCAGCCCCCCTCTACTGGCAGGGTTGGTGCTGGACCTGTAGCTCCAGCCCCCTCTACTGGCAGGGGTTGGTGCTGGACTGTAGCTCCAGCCCCCATCTACTGGCAGGGGGTTGGTGCTGGACCTGTAGCTCCAGCCCCCTCTACTGGCAGGGGGTGGTGCTGGACCTGTAGCTCCAGCCCCCCTCTACTGGCAGGGGGTTGGTGCTGGACCTGTAGCTCCAGCCCCCCTCTACTGGCAGGGGGTTGGTGCTGGCCTGTAGCTCCAGCCCCCCCTACTGGCAGGGGTTGGTGCTGGACCTGTAGCTCCAGCCCCCCCTACTGGCAGGGGTTGGTGCTGGAACTGTAGCTCCAGCCCCCTCTACTGGCAGGGGGTTGGTGCTGGACCTGTAGCTCCAGCCCCCCTCTACTGGCAGGGGGTTGTGCTGGCCTGTAGCTCCAGCCCCCCCTCTACTGGCAGGGGGGTTGGTGCTGGACCTGTAGCCCCAGCCCCCCCTCTACTGGCAGGGTGGTGGTGCTGGACCTGTAGCTCCAGCCCCTCTACTGGCAGGGGTGGTGCTGGACCTGTAGCTCCAGCCCCCCTCTACTGGCAGGGGGTTGGTGCTGGACCTGTAGCTCCAGCCCCCTCTACTGGCAGGGGTTGGTGCTGGACCTGTAGCTCCAGCCCCCCCTCTACTGGCAGGGGGTTGGTGCTGGACCTGTAGCTCCAGCCCCCCCCCTCTACTGGCAGGGGGTTGGTGCTGGACCTGTAGCTCCAGCCCCCCTCTACTGGCAGGGGGTTGGTGCTGGCCTGTAGCTCCAGCCCCCCCTACTGGCAGGGGGTTGGGGTTGGTGCTGGACCTGTAGCTCCAGCCCCCCCTACTGGCAGGGGGTTGGTGCTGGACTGTAGCTCCAGCCCCCTCTACTGGCAGGGGGTTGGTGCTGGACCGTAGCTCCAGCCCCCCCTACTGGAGGGGGTTGGTGCTGGACCTGTAGCTCCAGCCCCCCCTACTGGCAGGGGGTTGGTGCTGGACCTGTAGCTCCAGCCCCCCTCTACTGGCAGGGGGTTGGTGCTGGACCTGTAGCTCCAGCCCCCTCTACTGGCAGGGGGTTGGTGCTGGACCTGTAGCTCCAGCCCCCTCATTACTGGCAGGGGGTTGGTGCTGGACCTGTAGCTCCAGCCCCCTCTACTGGCAGGGGGTTGGTGCTGGACCTGTAGCTCCAGCCCCCTCTACTGGCAGGGGGTTGGTGCTGGACTGTAGCTCCAGCCCCCCTACTGGCAGGGGGTTGGTGCTGGACCTGTAGCTCCCAGCCCCCCCTCTACTGGCAGGGGGTTGGTGCTGGACCTGTAGCTCCAGCCCCCCCTCTACTGGCAGGGGGTTGGTGCTGGCCTGTAGCTCCAGCCCCCCTCTACTGGCAGGGGGTGGTGCTGGACCTGTAGCTCCAGCCCCCTCTACTGGCAGGGGGTTGGTGCTGGACCTGTAGCTCAGCCCCCTTACTGGCAGGGGGTTGGTGCTGGACCTGTAGCTCCAGACCCCCTCTACTGGCAGGGGGTTGGTGCTGGACCTGTAGCTCCAGCCCCCCCTACTGGCAGGGGGTTGGTGCTGGACCTGTAGCCGCTCCAGCCCCCTCTACTGGCAGGGGGTGGTGCTGGACCTGTAGCTCCAGCCCCCCTCTACTGGCAGGGGTTGGTGCTGGACCTGTAGCTCCAGCCCCCCTCTACTGGCAGGGGGTTGGTGCTGGACCTGTAGCTCCAGCCCCCCCTCTACTGGCAGGGGGGTGGGCTGGACCTGTAGCTCCAGCCCCCCTCTACTGGCAGGGGGTTGGTGCTGGACCTGTAGCTCCAGCCCCCCTCTACTGCAGGGGTTGGTGCTGGACCTGTAGCTCCAGCCCCCCTCTACTGGCAGGGGGTTGGTGCTGGACCTGTAGCTCCAGCCCCCCTCTACTGGCAGGGGTTGGTGCTGGACCTGTAGCTCCAGCCCCCTCTACTGGCAGTTGGTTGGTGCTGGACCTGTAAGCTCCAGCCCCCCCTCTACTGGCAGGGGGTTGGTGCTGGACCTGTAGCTCCAGCCCCCTCTACTGGCAGGGGGTTGGTGCTGGACCTGTAGCTCCAGCCCCCTCTACTGGCAGGGGGTTGGTGCGGACCTGTAGCTCCAGCCCCCCTCTACTGGCAGGGGGGTTGGTGCTGGACCTGTAGCTCCAGCCCCCCTCTACTGGCAGGGGGTTGGTGCTGGACCTGTAGCTCCAGCCCCCTCTACTGGCAGGGGTTGGTGCTGGACCTGTAGCTCCAGCCCCCCTCTACTGGCAGGGGATTGGTGCTGGACCTGTAGCTCCAGCCCCCCTCTACTGGCAGGGGGTTGGTGCTGGACCTGTAGCTCCAGCCCCCCTCTACTGGCAGGGGTTGGTGCTGGACCTGTAGCTCCAGCCCCCCTCTACTGGCAGGGGTTGGTGCTGGACCTGTAGCTCCAGCCCCCCCTCTACTGGCAGGGGTTGGTGCTGGACCTGTAGCTCCAGCCCCCCCTCTACTGGCAGGGGGTTGGTGCTGACCTGTAGCTCCAGCCCCCCCTCTACTGGCAGGGGATTGGTGCTGGACCTGTAGCTCCAGCCCCCTCTACTGGCAGGGGGTTGGTGCTGGACCTGTAGCTCCAGCCCCCCTCTACTGGCAGGGGGTTGGTGCTGGACCTGTAGCTCCAGCCCCCCTCTACTGGCAGGGGGTTGGTGCTGGACCTGTAGCTCCAGCCCCCTCTACTGGCAGGGGGTTGGTGCTGGACCTGTAGCTCAGCCCCCCCCCCCTACTGCTGGCAGGGGGTTGGTGCTGGACCTGTAGCTCCAGCCCCCCTCTACTGGCAGGGGGTTGGTGCTGGACCTGTAGCTCCAGCCCCCCTCTACTGGCAGGGGTTGGTGCTGGACCTGTAGCTCCAGCCCCCCTCTACTGGCAGGGGTTGGTTGGTGCTGGACCTGTAGCTCCAGCCCCCTCTACTGGCAGGGGGTTGGTGCTGGACCTGTAGCTCCAGCCCCCTCTACTGGCAGGGGGTTGGTGCTGGACCTGTAGCTCCAGCCCCCTCTACTGGCAGGGGTTGGTGCTGGACCTGTAGCTCCAGCCCCCCTCTACTGGCAGGGGGTTGGTGCTGGACCTGTAGCTCCAGCCCCCCTCTACTGGCAGGGGGTTGGTGCTGGACCTGTAGCTCCAGCCCCCCTTACTGGCAGGGGTTGGTGCTGGACCTGTAGCTCCAGCCCCCCTCTACTGGCAGGGGGTTGGTGCTGGACCTGTAGCTCCAGCCCCCTCTACTGGCAGGGGGTTGGTGCTGGACCTGTAGCTCCAGCCCCCCTCTACTGGCAGGGGTTGGTGCTGGACCTGTAGCTCCAGCCCCCCTCTACTGGCAGGGATTGGTGCTGGACCTGTAGCTCCAGCCCCCCTCTACTGGCAGGGGTTGGTGCTGGACCTGTAGCTCCAGCCCCCCTCTACTGGCAGGGGTTGGTGCTGGACCTGTAGCTCCAGCCCCCCTCTACTGGCAGGGGGTTGGTGCTGGACCTGTAGCTCCAGCCCCCCCTCTTACTGGCAGGGGTTGGTGCTGGACCTGTAGCTCCAGCCCCCTCTACTGGCAGGGGTTGGTGCTGGACCTGTAGCTCCAGCCCCCCCCCACTACTGGCAGGGGGTTGGTGCTGGACCTGTAGCTCCAGCCCCCTCTACTGGCAGGGGTTGGTGCTGGACCTGTAGCTCCAGCCCCCCTCTACTGGCAGGGGGTTGGTGCTGGACCTGTAGCTCCAGCCCCCCTCTACTGGCAGGGGGTTGGTGCTGGACCTGTAGCTCCAGCCCCCTCTACTGGCAGGGGGTTGGTGCTGGACCTGTAGCTCCAGCCCCCCTCTACTGGCAGGGGGTTGGTGCTGGACCTGTTGCTCCAGCCCCCCTCTACTGGCAGGGGGTTGGTGCTGGACCTGTAGCTCCAGCCCCCTCTACTGGCAGGGGATTGGTGCTGGACCTGTAGCTCCAGCCCCCTCTACTGGCAGGGGTTGGTGCTGGACCTGTAGCTCCAGCCCCCTCTACTGGCAGGGGTTGGTGCTGGACCTGTAGCTCCAGCCCCCTCTACTGGCAGGGGATTGGTGCTGGACCTGTAGCTCCAGCCCCCCTCTACTGGCAGGGGGTTGGTGCTGGACCTGTAGCTCCAGCCCCCTCTACTGGCAGGGGGTTGGTGCTGGACCTGTAGCTCCAGCCCCCTCTACTGGCAGGGATTGGTGCTGGACCTGTAGCTCCAGCCCCCTCTACTGGCAGGGGGTTGGTGCTGGACCTGTAGCTCCAGCCCCCTCTACTGGCAGGGGATTGGTGCTGGACCTGTAGCTCCAGCCCCCTCTACTGGCAGGGGGTTGGTGCTGGACCTGTAGCTCCAGCCCCCCTCTACTGGCAGGGGATTGGTGCTGGACCTGTAGCTCCAGCCCCCCTCTACTGGCAGGGGGTTGGTGCTGGACCTGTAGCTCCAGCCCCCCTCTACTGGCAGGGGATTGGTGCTGGACCTGTAGCTCCAGCCCCCCTCTACTGGCAGGGGGTTGGTGCTGGACCTGTAGCTCCAGGCCCCTCTACTGGCAGGGGATTGGTGCTGGACCTGTAGCTCCAGCCCCCCCTCTACTGGCAGGGGGTTGGTGCTGGACCTGTAGCTCCAGCCCCCTCTACTGGCAGGGGTTGGTGCTGGACCTGTAGCTCCAGCCCCCCTCTACTGGCAGGGGGTTGGTGCTGGACCTGTAGCTCCAGCCCCCTCTACTGGCAGGGGATGGTGCTGGACCTGTAGCTCCAGCCCCCCTCTACTGGCAGGGGGTTGGTGCTGGACCTGTAGCTCCAGCCCCCTCTACTGGCAGGGGTTGGTGCTGGACCTGTAGCTCCAGCCCCCCTCTACTGGCAGGGGTTGGTGCTGGACCTGTAGCTCCAGCCCCCTCTACTGGCAGGGGGGGTTGGTGCTGGACCTGTAGCTCCAGCCCCCCTCTACTGGCAGGGTATTGGTGCTGGACCTGTAGCTCCAGCCCCCCTCTACTGGCAGGGATTGGTGCTGGACCTGTAGCTCCAGCCCCCTCTACTGGCAGGGGGTTGGTGCTGGACCTGTAGCTCCAGCCCCCTCTACTGGCAGGGGGTTGGTGCTGGACCTGTAGCTCCAGCCCCCTCTACTGGCAGGGGTTGGTGCTGGACCTGTAGCTCCAGCCCCCCTCTACTGGCAGGGGTTGGTGCTGGACCTGTAGCTCCAGCCCCCCTCTACTGGCAGGGGTTGGTGCTGGACCTGTAGCTCCAGCCCCCCTCTACTGGCAGGGGATTGGTGCTGGACCTGTAGCTCCAGCCCCCTCTACTGGCAGGGGGTTGGTGCTGGACCTGTAGCTCCAGCCCCCTCTACTGGCAGGGGGTTGGTGCTGGACCTGTAGCTCCAGCCCCCTCTACTGGCAGGGGATTGGTGCTGGACCTGTAGCTCCAGCCCCCATCTACTGGCAGGGGGTTGGTGCTGGACCTGTAGCTCCAGCCCCCTCTACTGGCAGGGGTTGGTGCTGGACCTGTAGCTCCAGCCCCCCTCTACTGGCAGGGGATTGGTGCTGGACCTGTAGCTCCAGCCCCCCTCTACTGGCAGGGGGTTGGTGCTGGACCTGTAGCTCCAGGCCCCCTCTACTGGCAGGGGTTGGTGCTGGACCTGTAGCTCCAGCCCCCTCTACTGGCAGGGGATTGGTGCTGGACCTGTAGCTCCAGCCCCCCTCTACTGGCAGGGGGTTGGTGCTGGACCTGTAGCTCCAGCCCCCCTCTACTGGCAGGGGGTTGGTGCTGGACCTGTAGCTCCAGCCCCCTCTACTGGCAGGGGATTGGTGCTGGACCTGTAGCTCCAGCCCCCTCTACTGGCAGGGGGTTGGTGCTGGACCTGTAGCTCCAGCCCCCCTCTACTGGCAGGGGGTTGGTGCTGGACCTGTAGCTCCAGCCCCCCTCTACTGGCAGGGGGTTGGTGCTGGACCTGTAGCTCCAGCCCCCCTCTACTGGCAGGGGGTTGGTGCTGGACCTGTAGCTCCAGCCCCCCTCTACTGGCAGGGGGTTGGTGCTGGACCTGTAGCTCCAGCCCCCCTCTACTGGCAGGGGGTTGGTGCTGGACCTGTAGCTCCAGCCCCCCCTCTACTGGCAGGGGGTTGGTGCTGGACCTGTAGCTCCAGCCCCCCCTCTACTGGCAGGGGGTTGGTGCTGGACCTGTAGCTCCAGCCCCCCCTCTACTGGCAGGGGGTTGGTGCTGGACCTGTAGCTCCAGCCCCCCTCTACTGGCAGGGGGTTGGTGCTGGACCTGTAGCTCCAGCCCCCCTCTACTGGCAGGGGGTTGGTGCTGGACCTGTAGCTCCAGCCCCCCTCTACTGGCAGGGGTTGGTGCTGGACCTGTAGCTCCAGCCCCCCTCTACTGGCAGGGGGTTGGTGCTGGACCTGTAGCTCCAGCCCCCTCTACTGGCAGGGGGTTGGTGCTGGACCTGTAGCTCCAGCCCCCCTCTACTGGCAGGGGGTTGGTGCTGGACCTGTAGCTCCAGCCCCCCTCTACTGGCAGGGGTTGGTGCTGGACCTGTAGCTCCAGCCCCCTCTACTGGCAGGGGGTTGGTGCTGGACCTGTAGCTCCAGCCCCCCTCTACTGGCAGGGGGTTGGTGCTGGACCTGTAGCTCCAGCCCCCTCTACTGGCAGGGGGTTGGTGCTGGACCTGTAGCTCCAGCCCCCCCCCTCTACTGGCAGGGGGTTGGTGCTGGACCTGTAGCTCCAGCCCCCCTCTACTGGCAGGGGGTTGGTGCTGGACCTGTAGCTCCAGCCCCCTCTACTGGCAGGGGTTGGTGCTGGACCTGTAGCTCCAGCCCCCCTCTACTGGCAGGGGTTGGTGCTGGACCTGTAGCTCCAGCCCCCTCTACTGGCAGGGGGTTCCCAGGAAACAATTTTAGGTTGCCACAACGTATTTGGAAAGTTGGAAAGTTGGACAACATTTGTTTTCACGCATTAGATGCGTAATTTTGTGTGGATGTAAATAAGTTTCTAAAACGTATTGCACGAAACGTTGGCTAATAAAAATTTGAAACCTTGTGGCAACCTTAAATGTTTCATAATCGTAGTTTTTTATTGCTGTTATTTATATAAATGCAGAAATATAAAAGTATATTTCTACATTTAGTTAAATGAAACAAGATCATAATAAAGGTTAATTCATCACTTTTATTCATTTTCTTTGGTAGAGGTCGAGGAGGAAGGAGGAGGAGGGCGAGGAAGGAGGAGGAGGCCGAGTAGGAAGGAGGAGGCCGAGGTGGAAAGAGGAGGGGGAGAAGGAAGGTGGAGGAGGGCAAGAAGGAAGGAGGAGGCGGGTGAGGAGGGAGGAGGAAGAAAAACGAGGAGGAAGATAAGGAAGAAAAGATTGGTCCAGTGAAGAGCAGGGGAGCCATAGGCACAATCAGAGAGCAGAGAGCACACGTCCTCCCAGCGACTATAAGAGCAGGGGAGCCATAGGCACAATCAGAGAGCAGAGAGCACACGTCCTCCCAGCGACTATAAGAGCAGGGGAGCCATAGGCACAATCAGAGAGCAGAGAGCACACGTCCTCCCAGCGACTATAAGAGCAGGGGAGCCATAGGCACAATCAGAGAGCAGAGAGCACACGTCCTCCCAGCGACTATAAGAGCAGGGGAGCCATAGGCACAATCAGAGAGCAGAGAGCACACGTCCTCCCAGCGACTATAAGAGCAGGGGGAGCCATAGGCACAATCAGAGAGCAGAGAGCACACGTCCTCCCAGCGACTATAAGAGCAGGGGAGCCATAGGCACAATCAGAGAGCAGAGAGCACACGTCCTCCCAGCGACTATAAGAGCAGGGGAGCCATAGGCACAATCAGAGAGCAGAGAGCACACGTCCTCCCAGCGACTATAAGAGCAGGGGAGCCATAGGCACAATCAGAGAGCAGAGAGCACACGTCCTCCCAGCGACTATAAGAGCAGGGGAGCCATAGGCACAATCAGAGAGCAGAGAGCACACGTCCTCCCAGCGACTATAAGAGCAGGGGAGCCATAGGCACAATCAGAGAGCAGAGAGCACACGTCCTCCCAGCGACTATAAGAGCAGGGAGCCATAGGCACAATCAGAGAGCAGAGAGCACACGTCCTCCCAGCGACTATAAGAGCAGGGGAGCCATAGGCACAATCAGAGAGCAGAGAGCACACGTCCTCCCAGCGACTATAAGAGCAGGGGAGCCATAGGCACAATCAGAGAGCAGAGAGCACACGTCCTCCCAGCGACTATAAGAGCAGGGGAGCCATAGGCACAATCAGAGAGCAGAGAGCACACGTCCTCCCAGCGACTATAAGAGCAGGGGAGCCATAGGCACAATCAGAGAGCAGAGAGCACACGTCCTCCCAGCGACTATAAGAGCAGGGGAGCCATAGGCACAATCAGAGAGCAGAGAGCACACGTCCTCCCAGCGACTATAAGAGCAGGGGAGCCATAGGCACAATCAGAGAGCAGAGAGCACACGTCCTCCCAGCGACTATAAGAGCAGGGGAGCCATAGGCACAATCAGAGAGCAGAGAGCACACGTCCTCCCAGCGACTAAAAGAGCAGGGGAGCCATAGGCACAATCAGAGAGCAGAGAGCACACGTCCTCCCAGCGACTATAAGAGCAGGGGAGCCATAGGCACACTGTAGGTCTATAGTGTATACGCTCCAGGCCTCACACAGGTCCTATACCCAGCGTCCTAACACGTCATGGTAACACTGTAGGTCTATAGTGTATACGCTCCAGGCCTCACACAGGTCCTATAACCCAGCGTCCTAACACGTCATGGTAACACTGTAGGTCTATAGTGTATACCCTCCAGGCCTCACACAGGTCCTATAACCCAGCGTCCTAACACGTCATGGTAACACTGTAGGTCTATAGTGTATACGCTCCAGGCCTCACACAGGTCCTATAACCCAGCGTCCTAACACGTCATGGTAACACTGTAGGTCTATAGTGTATACGCTCCAGGCCTCACACAGGTCCTATAACCCAGCGTCCTAACACGTCATGGTAACACTGTAGGTCTATAGTGTATACCCTCCAGGCCTCACACAGGTCCTATAACCCAGCGTCCTAACACGTCATGGTAACACTGTAGGTCTATAGTGTATACGCTCCAGGCCTCACACAGGTCCTATACCCAGCGTCCTAACACGTCATGGTAACACTGTAGGTCTATAGTGTATACGCTCCAGGCCTCACACAGGTCCTATAACCCAGCGTCCTAACACGTCATGGTAACACTGTAGGTCTATAGTGTATACGCTCCAGGCCTCACACAGGTCCTATAACCCAGCGTCCTAACACGTCATGGTAACACTGTAGGTCTATAGTGTATACGCTCCAGGCCTCACACAGGTCCTATAACCCAGCGTCCTAACACGTCATGGTAACACTGTAGGTCTATAGTGTATACGCTCCAGGCCTCACACAGGTCCTATAACCCAGCGTCCTAACACGTCATGGTAACACTGTAGGTCTATAGTGTATACGCTCCAGGCCTCACACAGGTCCTATAACCCAGCGTCCTAACACGTCATGGTAACACTGTAGGTCTATAGTGTATACCCTCCAGGCCTCACACAGGTCCTATAACCCAGCGTCCTAACACGTCATGGTAACACTGTAGGTCTATAGTGTATACGCTCCAGGCCTCACACAGTTCCTATAACCCAGCGTCCTAACACGTCATGGTAACACTGTAGGTCTATAGTGTATACGCTCCAGGCCTCACACAGGTCCTATAACCCAGCGTCCTAACACGTCATGGTAACACTGTAGGTCTATAGTGTATACCCTCCAGGCCTCACACAGGTCCTATAACCCAGCGTCCTAACACGTCATGGTAACACTGTAGGTCTATAGTGTATACGCTCCAGGCCTCACACAGGTCCTATAACCCAGCGTCCTAACACGTCATGGTAACACTGTAGGTCTATAGTGTATACCCTCCAGGCCTCACACAGGTCCTATAACCCAGCGTCCTAACACGTCATGGTAACACTGTAGGTCTATAGTGTATACCCTCCAGGCCTCACACAGGTCCTATAACCCAGCGTCCTAACACGTCATGGTAACACTGTAGGTCTATAGTGTATACGCTCCAGGCCTCACACAGGTCCTATAACCCAGCGTCCTAACACGTCATGGTAACACTGTAGGTCTATAGTGTATACGCTCCAGGCCTCACACAGGTCCTATAACCCAGCGTCCTAACACGTCATGGTAACACTGTAGGTCTATAGTGTATACCCTCCAGGCCTCACACAGGTCCTATAACCCAGCGTCCTAACACGTCATGGTAACACTGTAGGTCTATAGTGTATACCCTCCAGGCCTCACACAGGTCCTATAACCCAGCGTCCTAACACGTCATGGTAACACTGTAGGTCTATAGTGTATACCCTCCAGGCCTCACACAGGTCCTATAACCCAGCGTCCTAACACGTCATGGTAACACTGTAGGTCTATAGTGTATACCCTCCAGGCCTCACACAGGTCCTATAACCCAGCGTCCTAACACGTCATGGTAACACTGTAGGTCTATAGTGTATACCCTCCAGGCCTCACACAGGTCCTATAACCCAGCGTCCTAACACGTCATGGTAACACTGTAGGTCTATAGTGTATACGCTCCAGGCCTCACACAGGTCCTATAACCCAGCGTCCTAACACGTCATGGTAACACTGTAGGTCTATAGTGTATACGCTCCAGGCCTCACACAGGTCCTATAACCCAGCGTCCTAACACGTCATGGTAACACTGTAGGTCTATAGTGTATACGCTCCAGGCCTCACACAGGTCCTATAACCCAGCGTCCTAACACGTCATGGTAACACTGTAGGTCTATAGTGTATACGCTCCAGGCCTCACACAGGTCCTATAACCCAGCGTCCTAACACGTCATGGTAACACTGTAGGTCTATAGTGTATACCCTCCAGGCCTCACACAGGTCCTATAACCCAGCGTCCTAACACGTCATGGTAACACTGTAGGTCTATAGTGTATACCTCCAGGCCTCACACAGGTCCTATAACCCAGCGTCCTAACACGTCATGGTAACACTGTAGGTCTATAGTGTATACCCTCCAGGCCTCACACAGGTCCTATAACCCAGCGTCCTAACACGTCATGGTAACACTGTAGGTCTATAGTGTATACGCTCCAGGCCTCACACAGGTCCTATAACCCAGCGTCCTAACACGTCATGGTAACACTGTAGGTCTATAGTGTATACCCTCCAGGCCTCACACAGGTCCTATAACCCAGCGTCCTAACACGTCATGGTAACACTGTAGGTCTATAGTGTATACGCTCCAGGCCTCACACAGGTCCTATAACCCAGCGTCCTAACACGTCATGGTAACACTGTAGGTCTATAGTGTATACGCTCCAGGCCTCACACAGGTCCTATAACCCAGCGTCCTAACACGTCATGGTAACACTGTAGGTCTATAGTGTATACGCTCCAGGCCTCACACAGGTCCTATAACCCAGCGTCCTAACACGTCATGGTAACACTGTAGGTCTATAGTGTATACGCTCCAGGCCTCACACAGGTCCTATAACCCAGCGTCCTAACACGTCATGGTAACACTGTAGGTCTATAGTGTATACCCTCCAGGCCTCACACAGGTCCTATAACCCAGCGTCCTAACACGTCATGGTAACACTGTAGGTCTATAGTGTATACGCTCCAGGCCTCACACAGGTCCTATAACCCAGCGTCCTAACACGTCATGGTAACACTGTAGGTCTATAGTGTATACGCTCCAGGCCTCACACAGGTCCTATAACCCAGCGTCCTAACACGTCATGGTAACACTGTAGGTCTATAGTGTATACCCTCCAGGCCTCACACAGGTCCTATAACCCAGCGTCCTAACACGTCATGGTAACACTGTAGGTCTATAGTGTATACGCTCCAGGCCTCACACAGGTCCTATAACCCAGCGTCCTAACACGTCATGGTAACACTGTAGGTCTATAGTGTATACCCTCCAGGCCTCACACAGGTCCTATAACCCAGCGTCCTAACACGTCATGGTAACACTGTAGGTCTATAGTGTATACCCTCCAGGCCTCACACAGGTCCTATAACCCAGCGTCCTAACACGTCATGGTAACACTGTAGGTCTATAGTGTATACCCTCCAGGCCTCACACAGGTCCTATAACCCAGCGTCCTAACACGTCATGGTAACACTGTAGGTCTATAGTGTATACGCTCCAGGCCTCACACAGGTCCTATAACCCAGCGTCCTAACACGTCATGGTAACACTGTAGGTCTATAGTGTATACCCTCCAGGCCTCACACAGGTCCTATAACCCAGCGTCCTAACACGTCATGGTAACACTGTAGGTCTATAGTGTATACCTCCAGGCCTCACACAGGTCCTATAACCCAGCGTCCTAACACGTCATGGTAACACTGTAGGTCTATAGTGTATACCCTCCAGGCCTCACACAGGTCCTATAACCCAGCGTCCTAACACGTCATGGTAACACTGTAGGTCTATAGTGTATACCTCCAGGCCTCACACAGGTCCTATAACCCAGCGTCCTAACACGTCATGGTAACACTGTAGGTCTATAGTGTATACCCTCCAGGCCTCACACAGGTCCTATAACCCAGCGTCCTAACACGTCATGGTAACACTGTAGGTCTATAGTGTATACGCTCCAGGCCTCACACAGGTCCTATAACCCAGCGTCCTAACACGTCATGGTAACACTGTAGGTCTATAGTGTATACCCTCCAGGCCTCACACAGGTCCTATAACCCAGCGTCCTAACACGTCATGGTAACACTGTAGGTCTATAGTGTATACCCTCCAGGCCTCACACAGGTCCTATAACCCAGCGTCCTAACACGTCATGGTAACACTGTAGGTCTATAGTGTATACGCTCCAGGCCTCACACAGGTCCTATAACCCAGCGTCCTAACACGTCATGGTAACACTGTAGGTCTATAGTGTATACCCTCCAGGCCTCACACAGGTCCTATAACCCAGCGTCCTAACACGTCATGGTAACACTGTAGGTCTATAGTGTATACCCTCCAGGCCTCACACAGGTCCTATAACCCAGCGTCCTAACACGTCATGGTAACACTGTAGGTCTATAGTGTATACCCTCCAGGCCTCACACAGGTCCTATAACCCAGCGTCCTAACACGTCATGGTAACACTGTAGGTCTATAGTGTATACCTCCAGGCCTCACACAGGTCCTATAACCCAGCGTCCTAACACGTCATGGTAACACTGTAGGTCTATAGTGTATACGCTCCAGGCCTCACACAGGTCCTATAACCCAGCGTCCTAACACGTCATGGTAACACTGTAGGTCTATAGTGTATACGCTCCAGGCCTCACACAGGTCCTATAACCCAGCGTCCTAACACGTCATGGTAACACTGTAGGTCTATAGTGTATACCCTCCAGGCCTCACACAGGTCCTATAACCCAGCGTCCTAACACGTCATGGTAACACTGTAGGTCTATAGTGTATACCCTCCAGGCCTCACACAGGTCCTATAACCCAGCGTCCTAACACGTCATGGTAACACTGTAGGTCTATAGTGTATACCCTCCAGGCCTCACACAGGTCCTATAACCCAGCGTCCTAACACGTCATGGTAACACTGTAGGTCTATAGTGTATACCCTCCAGGCCTCACACAGGTCCTATAACCCAGCGTCCTAACACGTCATGGTAACACTGTAGGTCTATAGTGTATACCCTCCAGGCCTCACACAGGTCCTATAACCCAGCGTCCTAACACGTCATGGTAACACTGTAGGTCTATAGTGTATACCCTCCAGGCCTCACACAGGTCCTATAACCCAGCGTCCTAACACGTCATGGTAACACTGTAGGTCTATAGTGTATACCCTCCAGGCCTCACACAGGTCCTATAACCCAGCGTCCTAACACGTCATGGTAACACTGTAGGTCTATAGTGTATACCCTCCAGGCCTCACACAGGTCCTATAACCCAGCGTCCTAACACGTCATGGTAACACTGTAGGTCTATAGTGTATACCCTCCAGGCCTCACACAGGTCCTATAACCCAGCGTCCTAACACGTCATGGTAACACTGTAGGTCTATAGTGTATACCTCCAGGCCTCACACAGGTCCTATAACCCAGCGTCCTAACACGTCATGGTAACACTGTAGGTCTATAGTGTATACCTCCAGGCCTCACACAGGTCCTATAACCCAGCGTCCTAACACGTCATGGTAACACTGTAGGTCTATAGTGTATACGCTCCAGGCCTCACACAGGTCCTATAACCCAGCGTCCTAACACGTCATGGTAACACTGTAGGTCTATAGTGTATACCCTCCAGGCCTCACACAGGTCCTATAACCCAGCGTCCTAACACGTCATGGTAACACTGTAGGTCTATAGTGTATACCCTCCAGGCCTCACACAGGTCCTATAACCCAGCGTCCTAACACGTCATGGTAACACTGTAGGTCTATAGTGTATACCCTCCAGGCCTCACACAGGTCCTATAACCCAGCGTCCTAACACGTCATGGTAACACTGTAGGTCTATAGTGTATACCCTCCAGGCCTCACACAGGTCCTATAACCCAGCGTCCTAACACGTCATGGTAACACTGTAGGTCTATAGTGTATACCCTCCAGGCCTCACACAGGTCCTATAACCCAGCGTCCTAACACGTCATGGTAACACTGTAGGTCTATAGTGTATACCCTCCAGGCCTCACACAGGTCCTATAACCCAGCGTCCTAACACGTCATGGTAACACTGTAGGTCTATAGTGTATACCCTCCAGGCCTCACACAGGTCCTATAACCCAGCGTCCTAACACGTCATGGTAACACTGTAGGTCTATAGTGTATACCCTCCAGGCCTCACACAGGTCCTATAACCCAGCGTCCTAACACGTCATGGTAACACTGTAGGTCTATAGTGTATACCCTCCAGGCCTCACACAGGTCCTATAACCCAGCGTCCTAACACGTCATGGTAACACTGTAGGTCTATAGTGTATACCCTCCAGGCCTCACACAGGTCCTATAACCCAGCGTCCTAACACGTCATGGTAACACTGTAGGTCTATAGTGTATACCCTCCAGGCCTCACACAGGTCCTATAACCCAGCGTCCTAACACGTCATGGTAACACTGTAGGTCTATAGTGTATACGCTCCAGGCCTCACACAGGTCCTATAACCCAGCGTCCTAACACGTCATGGTAACACTGTAGGTCTATAGTGTATACGCTCCAGGCCTCACACAGGTCCTATAACCCAGCGTCCTAACACGTCATGGTAACACTGTAGGTCTATAGTGTATACCCTCCAGGCCTCACACAGGTCCTATAACCCAGCGTCCTAACACGTCATGGTAACACTGTAGGTCTATAGTGTATACCTCCAGGCCTCACACAGGTCCTATAACCCAGCGTCCTAACACGTCATGGTAACACTGTAGGTCTATAGTGTATACCCTCCAGGCCTCACACAGGTCCTATAACCCAGCGTCCTAACACGTCATGGTAACACTGTAGGTCTATAGTGTATACCCTCCAGGCCTCACACAGGTCCTATAACCCAGCGTCCTAACACGTCATGGTAACACTGTAGGTCTATAGTGTATACGCTCCAGGCCTCACACAGGTCCTATAACCCAGCGTCCTAACACGTCATGGTAACACTGTAGGTCTATAGTGTATACCCTCCAGGCCTCACACAGGTCCTATAACCCAGCGTCCTAACACGTCATGGTAACACTGTAGGTCTATAGTGTATACGCTCCAGGCCTCACACAGGTCCTATAACCCAGCGTCCTAACACGTCATGGTAACACTGTAGGTCTATAGTGTATACGCTCCAGGCCTCACACAGGTCCTATAACCCAGCGTCCTAACACGTCATGGTAACACTGTAGGTCTATAGTGTATACGCTCCAGGCCTCACACAGGTCCTATAACCCAGCGTCCTAACACGTCATGGTAACACTGTAGGTCTATAGTGTATACCCTCCAGGCCTCACACAGGTCCTATAACCCAGCGTCCTAACACGTCATGGTAACACTGTAGGTCTATAGTGTATACCCTCCAGGCCTCACACAGGTCCTATAACCCAGCGTCCTAACACGTCATGGTAACACTGTAGGTCTATAGTGTATACGCTCCAGGCCTCACACAGGTCCTATAACCCAGCGTCCTAACACGTCATGGTAACACTGTAGGTCTATAGTGTATACCCTCCAGGCCTCACACAGGTCCTATAACCCAGCGTCCTAACACGTCATGGTAACACTGTAGGTCTATAGTGTATACGCTCCAGGCCTCACACAGGTCCTATAACCCAGCGTCCTAACACGTCATGGCAACACTGTAGGTCTATAGTGTATACCCTCCAGGCCTCACACAGGTCCTATAACCCAGCGTCCTAACACGTCATGGCAACACTGTAGGTCTATAGTGTATACGCTCCAGGCCTCACACAGGTCCTATAACCCAGCGTCCTAACACGTCATGGCAACACTGTAGGTCTATAGTGTATACGCTCCAGGCCTCACACAGGTCCTATAACCCAGCGTCCTAACACGTCATGGTAACACTGTAGGTCTATAGTGTATACCCTCCAGGCCTCACACAGGTCCTATAACCCAGCGTCCTAACACGTCATGGTAACACTGTAGGTCTATAGTGTATACGCTCCAGGCCTCACACAGGTCCTATAACCCAGCGTCCTAACACGTCATGGTAACACTGTAGGTCTATAGTGTATACGCTCCAGGCCTCACACAGGTCCTATAACCCAGCGTCCTAACACGTCATGGCAACACTGTAGGTCTATAGTGTATACGCTCCAGGCCTCACACAGGTCCTATAACCCAGCGTCCTAACACGTCATGGCAACACTGTAGGTCTATAGTGTATACGCTCCAGGCCTCACACAGGTCCCCTTACACTCCCTCCCCTCTTACCTTCTCCCGTCTTCCTCCCTCCTCTTCCCTTCCTCCTCCTCATTCCCTTTCTCTTCCCCCTCCCCTCTTCCCCTCCTCCTTACACCCCCCGTTCTCTTAGTCCTTCCCCCTCCCCTCACCCCCTCCTCTTCCCTTCCTTCTCATCTCCCTTCCCTCACTCCTCCTCTTCACCTTCCCCCTCTTACCTCTACTACCCCTGCTATTCTCCTCCTCCTCTTCTCCTCCCTCACTTTCTTCCCCCCGACGTCCTCCTCCTTGCACCTCCTCCTTCCCCCTTCCCCCTCCTTCTCCTTCCTCCTCGCCCTTCCCCTCCTCTTCCTTGACTTGTGTAGTTCACTCCCCTAGTTGTTCTTGTGTAGTTGTACTCACCTAGTTGTTCTTGTGTAGTTGTACTCACCTAGTTGTTCTTGTGTAGTTGTACTCACCTAGTTGTTCTCGTGTAGTTGTACTCACCTAGTTGTTCTCGTGTAGTTGTACTCACCTACATGTACTCACCTAGTTGTTCTCGTGTAGTTGTACTCACCTAGTTGTTCTCGTGTAGTTGTACTCACCTACATGTACTCACCTAGTTGTTCTCGTGTAGTTGTACTCACCTAGTTGTTCTCGTGTAGTTGTACTCACCTACATGTACTCACCTAGTTGTTCTCGTGTAGTTGTACTCACCTAGTTGTTCTTGTGTAGTTTGTACTCACCTAGTTGTTCTCGTGTAGTTTGTACTCACCTAGTTGTTCTCGTGTAGTTGTACTCACCTACATGTACTCACCTAGTGTTCTCGTGTAGTTGTACTCACCTAGTTGTTCTTGTGTAGTTGTACTCACCTAGTTGTTCTCGTGTAGTTGTACTCACCTAGTTGTTCTCGTGTAGTTGTACTCACCTACATGTACTCACCTAGTTGTTCCGTGTATTGACTCACCTAGTTGTTTTCGTGTAGTTGTACCTCACCTAGTTGTTCTCGTGTAGTTGTACTCACCAACATGTACTCACCTAGTTGTTCTCGTGTAGTTGTACTCACCTACATGTACTCACCTAGTGTTCTCGTGTAGTTGTACTCACCAACATGTACTCACCTAGTTGTTCTCGTGTAGTTGTACTCACCAACATGTCTCACCTAGTTGTTCTCGTGTAGTTGTACTCACCTACATGCACTTAATTTTATTTTAGAAATTTAGGATTGGCCTAGTTACTAAGGAAGTAATTAAAAGGTACTCATCAGTGCTTACCAGTATCATAAGAAAAGCCAAACTTTCATATTATGAGACTAGATTCAAAGAAGCAAAAGGCAACATGAAAAGCACATGGAATACCATCTCCAATATCCTAGGAACAAAACAACACTCCCCACAACCAGATAACACTCTCTAAGGATGGCTTTACACTGTCAACTGATTTAGAAATGGCAAAATGAATTTAATAGCTTCTTTTCATCGGTTGGTGCTAACCTGCCAGAAAAATCCCACAGACTCAGACCATATCAACACATATTCTCAAGCAGCTATCCAAACTCTCCTCTTCTTTCACCAGTCAGCCCGACAGATGTTGTGTCCATCATACACTCACTAAAAACCAAAGCTGGGAACATCAGTGAAATCCCATCCATTGTATACAAGAGAGCCTCTCAAACCCTTGCGCCACCTATAGCTCTGCTGTTCAACAAATCCCTTGAGCGTCATACCTTCCTGATATTCTTAAAAAAGCAAGAGTAACGCCAGTTCATAAAGGAGATAATCCGGCAGACATAAACAATTATAGACCAATATCAAACCTACCCATTCTATCAAAAATATTTGAAAAAATTATCTACAAACAGCTCTACTCCTATCTCGTAAGATTCGACATTCTTAGCCCCTGTCAGTTTGGCTCCGCTCCTAAAAGAGTACCAACGATGCAATTATAGTCTTCTTGATATAATTTACTCAGCCCTTGACAAAAATGAGTTTCCGATTGGACTCTTCATTGACCTGAGAAAGGCCTTGACACTGTTAATCACAATTACCTCTTACGTAAAACTCCATCATTATGGAATCCAAGGCCATGCACTGGACTATATCTAATCCTATCTTAGTGACAGACTCGAATGTGTAACTATCAATAATATAACCTCTCCCACTCTACCAATAACCGTTGGAGTGCCACAGGGCAGCATCTTGGGACCTCTCCTATTTCTTATATACACAATGATCTCCAATATCTCTAACATTCTGAAAACCTATTTGTTTGCTGATGATACTACCCTCATCTACTCTAACCCAACCCTCATACACCTTTCCATCCCAAGTTCTATCCAGGAGGCAGACAAGAGGAGCTCCAGCTTATTTCAACAATCCTAAGTGTTGTAGTACAGGATGATGATAGTGAGTGGTGTCCCAGACAACATAAAGTATAGTGCTTTTGAAAAATAGGTGAGATAACAGGAATGTGCCAAGGGAAGTGAAAAAATGGATGAGAAAAAGTTGCCCTAGTGTTTACAGTGCAGAGAACAGCATTCAAGATGGCCGCCGGTGGCAAGAGGAAATACACAACAGAGCTTGATTTTGATGGTTTCAGTGAAGAAAGCATTGAGATAACCAGTCTATACAACAAGTTGGCAAAATTAGATACTATAGTGACCTCTCATATAGAATTAATTAGTAAATTGAAAGAAAGTAACGACCATTTAAATAGCAAAGTTGTATGTCTTGAGGGTGTAGTGAAAGACTTGTGCAAGGATAAGATTAATTGGAAACAAATTGCAAAGCCATGGAAGAAGAAAATAGTCTCTTAAAAATAGCTTTGGAAGAAGTTAAAGTAAATTTAAACACAAATGACTACAATAGGTTAGGTAAGGAAATTCAACAGGAGAAACAGCTTTGTCAGCACAGATGGAGGAAGTTGCACAGGGAATAGAACAGTGCAAGAAAGATATGCAACTCACTTATGCGCAAGTGGCCAAGGACAAGGAAAAAATAGAAGAAGCAGTAAAAGAAGTCAAACACTGCAGCAACCAAGATAAAACAAACATTAGGCTAGAAGTGAGAAAAGAATTGGCATCTAACCCAAAGTTGGTGCAAAACACAGTTGATCGGAGTAAGTCCTGATCATTTTTGGATGCAAAGAAAAGGAGATAACATCTAGGTCAGAAAGAGCTGTAGAAGAAGCAAAAGTAGTAGATAAAATTGTTGGCCTCGTGGAAGGTCTTACAACCAAAGAGAATGTGTGCGACTACAGGAGAATAGGCAGATATGTAAAAGGGAAAGATCGACCTTTGAGGATCACCCTAAACGGTGCCAAACAGATGGAAGAAGTACTAAGGAATGCCAGAAAATTACAAAGCGTTGAGGATGGGAAAGGGTGGTCGTTAAGACGAGATCTTTCAAAAGAAGATAGAGAGAAGCTGAAACTGAACCTCGCCGAGGCAAAACGTTTAAATGAGAGCAGGAATGAAGAAGAAATCAATTCTTTTTTCTACAAAGTGATAGGGGTAGGCAGACCAGTAAAGTGGTACATAAAAGCAAACCAACAAAATCATTAGAGAAAGGGGAAGTGAAAAATAAGAAGATGGGGAACAAGTTCCTGAAGATTGCATACACCAACATAGATGGAGTAAGGTCAAAGATACTGGAGTTAAGTGATATATACAGCTGCAGACACCAGACATTGTTGCACTCACGGAGACAAAACTTGAAGATGTTATTTTAAATGAGGTCATATTCCCAAGGGGCTACTCAATTTGGAGACGGGACAGAAAAATTAGGAAAGGCGGTGGCGTTGCTGTGCTGGTGAAAGAACACCTAAAGGTGAACGAAATAATGACTACCAATCCACAAGAAGTTGACATAATAGCACTAGAGATCTGCCATGAGGATGATAAACTAGTGATCATAAATGCATATAGTCCACCGCTAAGCAGCACATGGTCAAAGGAGGAGCTAGATAGTAAACGAGAAGGTCTTATAACGATAATGAGAGAGATCATAGCGAGAGCGGATAACGATAGTTCACGACTGTTGATAGTCGGCGACTTCAACTTGAAATCCATAGACTGGGAAGCATATGAAGCTAAAACAGAAGATTTCTGGACCTGTAAATTTGTAGACCTCATCCTGGAAACATTCTTGTATCAACATGTTAAACAAGCTACGAGGATGAGGGAAGGTGACGTTCCCTCCATGCTAGATTTGATATTTACCAGGAAGGAGGAAGAAATATTTGACATTCAGTACCTTCCTCCCTTGGGTAAAAGTGACCATGTCTTTTTGGGGATAAAGTATGCAATGCGTTATAATCTGGAAGAAAATATGATGGTCGATGCAATTGAAAAACCTGACTTTAGGAGAGGACATTATGGCAACCTTAGAAAATTTTTTAGGGAGTATAATTGGACAGACTTGTTGCTAGGCAAGGAAGTGAATGAGATGTATGTCAAGTTTTGTGAAATATATGATAAAGGCACAAAAAAATTTATACCAAAACAGAGAAGCAGAACTAGGAAACAGGATTGGTTCGACAGAAAGTGCGAGAGGGCCAGAGACCAAAAGACACAAAAATGGAATCAATACAGGAAGAGGCCAAACCCCCAATCATACCAGCGATACAAAGATGCGAGAAACAACTACACGGCAGTGAGGAGAGAGGCAGAAAGAAATTTTGAAAAAGGGATTGCAGACAAATGTAAAACAGAACCAGGTCTATTCTATAAATTCATAAACAACAAATTGCAGGTAAAGGATAATATTCAGAGTTGAAAATGGGAAATAGATTCACGGAAAATGAAAAGGAAATGTGTGAAACATTAAACGAAAAGTTCCAAAGTGTGTTTGTACAAAATGAAATCTTCAGGGAACCAGATACAATAAGAATTCCAGAGAACAACATAGAGCACATAGAGTGTCTAGAGACGAAGTGGAAAAAATGCTCAAGAGCTAAATAAGAACAAAGCAGTTGGTCCAGATGGAGTTTCACCATGGGTTCTGAGAGAATGTGCACCTGAGCTCAGCATCCCTCTTCAACTGATCTTTCAGGCATCCCTGTTTACAGGAGTTGTAGCTGATGTGTGGAAAAAGGCTAACATAGTTCCATTTACAAGAGTGGAAGCAGGGAAGACCCCCTTAATTATAGACCGGTATCATTGACAAGTGTAATAGTCAAAATATTGGAAAAAATAATTAAAACTAAATGGGTAGCACCTGGAGAGAAATGATATAATATCAGACAGACAGTATGGTTTTCGATCTGGTAGATCCTGTGTATCGAATTTACTCAGTTTTTATGATCGAGCAACAGAGATATTACAGGAAAGAGATGGTTGGGCTGACTGCATCTATCTGGACCTAAAAAAGGCTTTCGACAGAGTTCCACATAAGAGGTTGTTCTGGAAACTGGAAAATATTGGAGGAGTGACAGGTACGCTTCTAACATGGATGAAAAATTTTCTGACTGTCCCGGTCGATGGCAGAATAGAAATGCTTCCAACCACAGGGGGCTCTATAGGCCATTGCTCCCCTTGCCTCTCTGAGGGGCCCGGTTCTGGCCGTGGTTCCCGGTAGGCCAAAGAAACATACACATGACTGATGCCAAAGTCTGACCTTAGCATATCAGCCTGGGATAGCTCCGGGGAGCCGACGGGGCTCCCCCCAGAAAAAACAAATATTTGTTCACATATGCTAAATCAAAAGCAAAAACCACTGCCAGTATGGACCTACTCGTACTAGTGAAGGTTCATACACTGAGGATGACAAAGAAATTAGTGAAATCCTAAAAAAGCAATATGAGGACATGTTTAGCACCCGGATACCTAGCATGAAAGTGGAAGATCCGGACAACTTCTTTATGCATGATATCCAAACCTCTGTAAATATAACTGATATCAACTCGAGTGTGGCAGGTTTTGAAAGAGAAATTGACAATATGCCCATGCCCTCAGCCCTGGGTCCAGACTCATGGAATTCAATATTTTTAATGAAATTCAAAGTGCCAGTAGCACAGGCACTCAGTATAGTGTGGAGGAAGAGCTTGGACACGGGGGAGATACTAGATGCGCTTAAAGCAGCAGACATAGCCCTCCACACAAGGGAGGTAGCAAATCATGGCAAAGAATTATAGACCAGTGCACTAACGTCCCACATAATAAAAGTACTGTATTTGAGAGAGTGATCAGGAGTTAGGTCACTAGTTTCATGGAGACCAATGACCTCCATAATCCAGGCAACATGGATTAATAGCATGAAGATCATGCCTCTCACGCTACTTGACCATTACGACAAAAATCATGAGGCATTAGAAGAAAACACAGAAAGCACATGTGGTATACACGGATTCGCAAATCATTCGATAAATGTGACCAAGAAGTGATAGCACACAAAATGAGGTCAATGGGAATAACTGGTAAAGTAGGATGCTGGATACTCACTTTCCTGTCGAACAGAACACAGAGTAAAACAGTCAACCATATAAAATCGAGTCCAAGAGCAGTTAAAAGCTCAGTACCTCAGGGTACAGTCCTTGCACCACTGCTTTTCCAAATTACCCCCCCCCCAAAAAAAAAAACTGCTTTTCCATATTCTCATATCAGATATAGACTCAAATACAAGCACAGCTTCGTATCATCCTTTACTGATGACACAAAAATCAGCATGAAGTTACCTCTGCTGAAGATATTGAAAAACTAATAAGCAGATATTAATAAAGCTTTTGACTGGGCAACAGAAATAACATGATGTTTAACAGTGATAAATTTCAGGTACTCAGATACGGTAAAAGTGAGAACCTTAAATATACAGGGGACGAAATGCAATCAAATTTGCCCATAGTAGGAAAGAAACATGTAAAGGATTTGGGAATAATGATGTCTGACGACCTAAATTTTAGGGAGCATAACCAAGCATATATTGCGGCAGCCGGAAAATGATAGGATGGATTACGAGAACGATCAAATCCAGGGATCCCATCACATGGTTGTACTCTTCAAATCACTTGTGCTGTCCCGTTTTGAGTACTGCTCAGTACTCACTTCCCCATTTAGAGCAGGAGAGATTGCTGAAATAGAGGGAGTACAGAGAACATATACGGGATACATAAACGAGATAAAGCATCTAAATTATTGGATCGCCTCAAAGCTCTCCGAATGTACTCTCTAGAAAGACGATGGGAGAAATATCAAATAATATACAAGTGGGAAAATACTGGAGGCAAGGTCCCAAATCTGCACAGTAAAATAACAACATACTGGAGTGAACGAT
>WNGS01130719.1:0-13202 GCA_020271785.1 Procambarus virginalis
ATATATATTATATATTATATATATATATATATATATATATATATATATATATATTAGTATATTTTGGTAGCAGTCTTTCCTGTAGACATAGTTATTAAATATGACCGAAAAGTAAGATAATAATTCTAACACGAATTTCTCAATTTCCTTATGTTTGTTTTTACTGATGACGGTAAATGAAAAATCAATTCTCCAAAATTCATTCTTTATTTCTTAGTCTGACGCGACACTTGAGCGCGTTTCGTAAAAAATTACATTTTCAAAGACTTTAGTTACACACACACAGAAAACTATAACTGAACAGAGTTAAACAGCTTTTCTTTTTTATACCTGCATTTAGGTGAGGTGACATGTTACAATGGTTTGGGGTGAGGTGAGAACACAACACAGAACACGAAACAAGGGTATAAGCTAAAGGGAAGAATAGATCTGTAACTGCAGAAGGCCTATTGGCCCGTATTTCTTGATGTTTCTATATTGGAGCGGAGTCTTGAAGGGGGTAGAATATAGTTGTGCGTTAATTGGCTGTTGATTGCTGGTGTTGACTTCTTGATGTGTTGCCTCGCAGATGTCAAGCCGCCTGTTGTCGCTGTATCTATCAATGATTTCTGTGTTGTTTTTAATATATATATATTATATTATATATATATATATATATATATATATATATATATATATATATATATATATATATATATATATATAAAGTTTAGGTAATGTTGGTCTAGGGAGGGAACCGGGAAAACGCGTGTTGCTCTCGGGCTCACCATAGCCCGTGCTACTTGGAACTTTGTTCCAGGTAGCGAATCTTTAACAACAACACAGCGTGTTGCTGGAACATGTCACCTGCGGAAGGTGTGGGTAGGTACGGTAGTGCAGGGGGGGGGGTGTACTCAGGAATGGGAGGTGGGTATGGTGTCTGGGGGGGATTTTAGGCTGAGGGTGCCTAGTAAGGTGAATGGACGTAACATTGAACTGGGGAGACTGAGAAGTATGGCGGAGTAGTGGCTAGCTTGATCGTCAGGCGGAGCTGGGGTGGAGCTAGGTGAGGTACCTAGTAGATTCCTCCTCTCCTCCCTACATGTGAGATAACCCCGACTCTCCCCCAGGGAAGTCACTCTTCTCCCCTGCCTGTAACTGTGGATAAATTGGTCCGCCGGTTTTCAATTTATATATTTTCCATTATTATGGTTACAAAAATAATGATACAAAAATCAGCATGAAAATTACCTCTGCTGAAGACATTGGTAAACTACAAACAGATATTAACAAAGTTTTCGATTGGGCAGCAGAAAATAACATGAAGTTTAACGGTGATAAATTCCAGGTACTCAGATACGGCAAAAATGAGGATCTTAAACATAATACAAGGTACAAAACACAATCGAATCTGCCCATAGTAGAAAAACAGCATGTCAAGGATTTGGGAATAATGATGTCTGACGACCTAACGTTTAGGGAGCATAACCAAGCAAGTATTGCGTCAGCCAGAAAAATGATAGGATGGATTACGAGAACCTTCAAGTCCAGAGATCCCATCACAATGGTTGTACTCTTCAAATCACTTGTGTTGTCCCGTCTTGAGTACTGCTCAGTACTCACTTCCCCCTTTAGAGCAGGAGAAATTGCTGAAATTGAGGGAATACAGAGAACATATACAGCACGCATAGACAAGATAAAGCACCTAAATTATTGGGATCGTCTCAAAGCTCTCCAAATGTACTCACTAGAAAGGAGACGAGAGAGATACCAAATAATATACACATGGAAAATACTGGAGGGACAGGTCCCAAATCTGCACAGTAAAATAACAACGTACTAGAGTGAATGACATGGAAGAAAATGCAGAATAGAACCAGTGAAGAGCAGAGGTGCCATAGGCACAATCAGAGAACACTGTTTGAACATCAGAGGTCCACGGTTGTTGAACGTCCTACCAGCGAGCATCAGAAATATTACAGGAACAACCGTGGACATCTTCAAGAGGAAACTAGATTGTTTCCTTCAAGGAGTGCCGAACCAACCGGGCTGTGGTGGGTATGTGGGCCTGCGGGCCGCTCCAAGCAACAGCCTGGTGGACCAAACTCTCACAAGTCAAGTCTGGCCTCGGGCTGGGCTTGGGGAGTAGACGAACTCCCAGAACCCCATCAACCAGGTATCAACCAGGTAACCAGGTATGGTTACGTCCCTGGTACTTAAATGTACTAAGCCCTCTTCTAGTTTTCCCTGTGCATGGATCCGTAACCTACTATTAGTACTCATCTCGACCCTTAAGTCAACCACCAAAGATCCTCCGCTCCACTCAGCCCACAGGTCTTGATGAATGTCATATGTCTTTACGAATTTTCCTATCGGTCTCAAATTTCGTGTCAGTTACTCTAGAATTAAACCTACAGAACGCCCATGATTCACCGTGCAGCATGCAATATTCCACACAAGGAAAATTCTTGTTTCCCCTATCTCCCTAGGAGGGCGGAAGGAAATAATAAAATAAATTCCCACCCTCAGTTCTAACTGGCTAAGGTCATTAATTCCATGTACCGGGGGGGGGGGGGATGATGGACCTCGGAGTCGCTAATCCACGCCTATGACCGCTTTATCCTTAATCCCCTTAATGCGTAATATCCCGTCCCCCCCTACCAAGGGGCGCACAAATTCAATGAGTACAAATACACAAATCACAATACAAGAATCCCATTTAACATTTCAGGTTAATATAGTACTCTTAAGAGTATAATAGTGTACATCCACCGCACTAGATTTTAACCCATTAACGTTCCAAGATAATATCCTCACTCTACTTTCATCTATGATTAATAATAAAACTACCATTGCCCTGTCCGTCACATTTCACGGGATACGAGTTTTTCTTAGACACTCTTCCATCACCGTAACATTTTTGCTTTCTCCTCACTTGCACAACATCTACTAACATCAAAAGTAATATTATTCATATCTATTTTTTTTAATTCTGTATACCGTTTTACTTTAACCTTTGTTTCAACATCTGTCACTACGGAAGGTTGAACACCGCTAACATTACTAGAAAGTGCCTTTTCCTGACTATCCTCTATCATCAATACGTCATGTTCTTCCTTACTTTCTTCTACACACGTTTCACTTTCCATTTCACGTCCTGTTTCACTTTCCATTTCACGTTCTGTTTTACTTTCCATTTCACGTCCTGTTTCACCACGTCTATCCTCCATAGCTAATTTTTCTAATGTCTCGATCCTCTTGTCTAGTTTTTTTTTTTTTTAGATATTCCAATATTTGAGTACCAACCTCCGGCCGAGTTCACTATATTGTCCTGAACCTTGTTTCCACAAGGTTTAATTTTTTCAGCTGCGTTTCCTACTTTCCCTAGGCTCGCCTTAATTGTCTCCGCTCTTTTTTCTCACATATTGTTCATAGGGGGCTGTCATTGGCTTCCAGCTGTTCCTTCTATGTTCCTGCTGCACAATCTTTCCTTCCTTCGAGGATACATCTATCCTGCTTGTAGCACCCGTCCTAGAGTCTCTCAGATGAGGCTTCATGCGGCATAGATAGGAACCAGCATTGTGGCTGCCTCGACAATTGCAACAAGATGGGACGATTTTTTCAACGTTTTTAATCTTGACTCTACACTCTCTACACTAAACTATCAACACCTGGGGTCAAACTGGCATTTCCAAGCCATACAATTATTAGACAGTTAATGAACTCTGAAGCACCACGAGGCTGTTTATAAAAATATCAACAGTTGATTGGGAAGTTTTCATGTTTTTAAACTGTTTAATAAATGTTATCAAAGCCGGCAAAGATTGAGGAAAGATGTACACGTTTGTAAGTACTTGCGTAACTGCTTCGTGATCGGGCCCATGATAACTATGGGGTGCACAATAAACTAAGACTCTCAGGATGAGTATGTGGTTCAAAATATATACTTTAATAACAAAAATGTGAAACTATATTTTTATGTTTCTGAATTTCTGATGATATAGACTATATATGGTTTATAATTAAGTTAAGAGTTGTATTTGTGGATGCCATTCTAAGGCTTTGGGCCTTCTTTTGAAAATTACCTGCTTGTGGCTGACATATGTAATCTGACTGTGTCAGCCATAATTCACCTAGACATCGATCCTGCGTCATAATTAACATCATCAATAAAAGATGATGATAGAGTGCAATTCAGGTATCTTTGCAACTTGATAGGAAATCGTTAAGTCCTAAATATATCTTCGTTCTTATACTTGAAATATTGTTACATTCAACGTTTGAAAACAAAGTTTATATCTGTATCTTTAATAAAAAAAACATTAATGTTTATCAGCGCATCTTTGTGAATTACATATTTTATCAGTATTGCGCAGCCTGTTTTCCCCGCCTGGCTGGACAATTTCAATTTCTTTCTTTATTATGCACCCCATACCCATCCCGTGGGCGGTGGTGTAAAGGATTACAGAGGCACATAATCGGTTCAGGAACTGAACCCTCTAGTTCGTTTAGCTAAGCAAATAACAATTTTTGACGCTAGTTACAAAATTATTAATGTTATATACACATGTACACACTCATACATACATGTACATATATATATATATATATATATATATATATATATATATATATATATATATATATATATATATGCAAACAAGCCTGAATGGTCCCCAGGACTAGATACAACTAGGTTCGGGTTCTGGTTCAACTAGATTCTGGGTGTGAGTTTTCAGTTATATATATATATATTATATATATATATATATATATAATATATATATATATATATATATATTATATATATATATATGCGTATACATATATACATACACATTCATATTAATCACCCACAAAATAAACACATCAATAATCTTTGTGCCACAAGTGATCAACAAGAGGCTCACAACAGTCACTATACAAGGCACTTTACATTTATGATGAGTCACACAGTTACTAGTCTTGCTGCACACCCACCCAACTGGGCGGCAGCTTTACAGTCATGTGCACACACCCACCCAACTGGGCGGCAGCTTTACAGTCATGTGCTCCACACCCACCCTGATGATGATTGATAAAGATTAAGCCACCCAGAGGTGGCACGGCATGATACCCGTAAGGGTGGCCCTTTGAGCCATTGCCAGTATCAAAGATGATACTGGAGATCTGTGGAGGCGCAACTGCACCTGCGTGACGCGGAGATGTCTCCCCCACCAAATGGTGACTTACAGTCATGGTCACACCCACCCAACTGGGCGGCAGCTTTATAGTCATGTGCACCACACCCACCCAACTGGGCGGCAACTTTACAGTCATGTGCATGATTACCTACAGTAAGCAAATTTTGGATACTTCGCTAAGATTTTGGGCAGCACATCATTATGAATGAAGTACTTACACACACTGATGCCAATAGTTTTCTTGTGTCCTGACACCGGCGATGGGGTTGTATTATTTATTTAACGAAATATATAAATATATATTCCATGAAATTTTGTCACATTAACGTCTACATCTGTCGTTCTTCTAACATATAGATGTTAAGGTTAATTAACATATATGCAAATTACAAAATTTATTAACTGGAGTGCAGAGCTTCACACACTCAATGCTAGCCATCAAGTAACTATCAAAATGCATATATCTTTGCTTTCACTTCAGTTATATTTATGACAAGGGATTTAAAATTTGCCTGTATTTCTGCTTTTCTGATGATATAAAAAAACTTTCGTTTATTACAATATCTACATAAAATTAACATTGATCTTCATTAGGTTGTAGTTCCCATCAATAGGGAGCGTCGGAAAAAAAAATTGTTTAAATATAAATATCTTTCCTCTCAATAATATGCCCGAAACGCTATGCGTACTAGTGGCTTTAGATATTGTATGTACTAGCTCTATCTATAAATCCAATATTATGTTTGTAAATCGACTATTTATGTACTTTCCTGAATAAAATGAACTTTAGTAATATCTAATCTCTGTGACTAAAACGTAAGAACGACTTTATCTATGCCTTTTTGATAACATATACAATTATAAGCTTTATTAGTGAATCTCTATTAATTAAACAATATATCAGAGAGTGTGTAGGGTTCGGTGTTCCATGTGAGAAGAGACATGGGAGATTTTACATCAGTACAGTAAATGGTTAAAGTAGCAAACGCATACTAACGAATAATGATTAGTGTCTATAGACCAACACTAGAAGTCGATTTAACTTCCAGACATGTATTTTTCAATAAGTCTTAAATGTTTTCTGACTAGTTATGTTAGATATTATTAGAAATACGTATTATACTTGTTAATATTAAATTTGCGATCAATTAAGGAGAGAAGTGCGACGACTGGATCACTGTGTACAGAAGGTTGAGATGCCAACAAACACTTTCCAGACAACAATATATCTTGGATAAGTCGCTCCACAACATTGACACCTGGACCGTTGACTTCCTGTGAGGCCACATATTTGCTTATTTCATAATGAAAGTATATTATTTCATAATAAATATATGTTTTCTCGTGTTCTGCATTAAGCACCAACATTATTAGGAATAATTATACCATATTTCTTCATTATTTAAGTAATGCTATAAGGCTTTGAGTAGCTTTGGGTCATTAGGTGAACAGAATCTCCAATAGATGGGGCGAGAGTCGCGCTATCTCTCGACCGGGCGAGAGTCGAAACTTATTTGAGAATTGATATATCTTTGTCCTCCAACAAGATATATTTCCTTTGGTGCGCTCACAATAACGAGCATATCTCTGTCTTTCTAATGGCATATAATATGTTAGGCTTTATAAGCGTATCTTTGTTAATTACACACTATATTGGCAAGTGCGTAGGCTTCTGCACTCCATGACCGACAAGCTACTGAATGCCACTATAAAAACGTATGTATCTTCACTTGAGCTTTATATATGTCTATGGTAAAGTATTTAAAATGAAGCTTATATTTCTATCTTTCTTAAGACATATAAAACATTTGTGTTTATTAACGAATTTACGTGAAATAAGCATTGTTCTGAGAGAGTTGCTCTGTCGATCAGTTTGTGTTGGGTCGGAGCTCGGCGATTATTAAAACACGTGTATCTTCATTAGAACTTTATATATTTCTATGGTAAAGTAGTTAAAATGAAGCTTATATTTCTATCTTTCATAAGACATATAAAACATTTGTGTTTATTAAGGAATTTACGTGAAATAAGCATTGTTCTGAGAGAGAGTTACTCCGTTGCTCGATCTGTGCGGGATCGGAGCTCGCCGATTATAAAAATACACGTATCTTCGCTTTAAATACAAATATGCCCATGGTAAGGCATTTAAAATAAAGATTATGTTTCTATTTTCTTGAGACGTATAAACCTCTTACATTTATTAACGATTCTGCGTGAAATAAGCATTGTTCTGAGATGAATATTGCGGATTTCCAGCTCTACGACCGATGAAAAATGCAACTTTTATACAACTGCAAATATCTTCAGTTTTACTTTAAATTTTGTCCTGAAAGAGTTTTCATATATAGATCCAGTTTCTGCCGTTCTTCTGACATAAAAAGACCTTTGGTTTAATAAGTTATCAAGATGTTTTCAACAATATTACTAGGGCGTTCACCGATTCCAACATGGGCGACCCTTTTGGAAACGCAACACATGGGTTGACCTGATTGATATATGGGTCAGATTCCATTAACGTTCGGAACAGTCCCAATTCGCCAATAATAGTTCGTGCTAGAGGATCTAAAGCCCTCTTTTTCCTCATAGAGTCGGATTGCAGGACTTGGGTGCTATTGACCCGGAGACAGACCACAGTACCAGGGTACCTATGTGATAATCTAAACTATTATTGGCGAATTGGGACCTCGTCGATAGTTCTCGTCACCAGTTGACACTCGCACCCCTACTCGTCAGTCAGACTGATGGTATTTACCAAAAGGTAGGGAATTGGCGTTCTTTCTTTTGAGCACAAAGTTCGCTAATTCTGTAAATACCATATTCAATTTCAGTGGGTACCATTGCTTATGTTCTATAGTGACTTGGCAAGGTATGACTACATTTTTTTGGACTACCTCGTTTATTTTGAAGCCATTTAGTGTTTCACTTGTATTTTAAACTCAGTTTTCACTAATTAGTAGGATTTTCTTGCCTTTATCCTCCCATAGTGAGTACCAGGTACAAGATTTCCTGCGACCTTATTCATTTACCATCTTGAATTAACTTTAATTATTAATAATTCCCCACAGGATAGGTATCAGTTGCCACGTTTCCTGTTTCTGACATTCACCATATTCTCACTATATATTCGTGTCTCCTTTGTTTTGCTATATTTTCACCATGTTCCGCCTACAAGCATTCAAAACAGATCCAGAAGGTGAAATAGGGACCTTACGTCACGCTAAGAGGGTCGATTTGTTAACTCTTGCACATGAGTATCACTTGGAAGTTCCTGATGGAGCCAACAAATTTGCCATTAATAATATGATACTGGATCACCTTGCTGATGAAGGTATTATAGATTCTTCTACTCATGAACAGTACATTATTTCAGATAAGGATGACTTGAGAGCGATAAAGCTCAAATTGGAACTTGCCAAGATCGAGCTACAGCAACAACAGGAAGCAGCTGCAATCAGAGAACGTGAAGCTGCCCTCAGAAAGGAAGAACAAGAAAGAGAAATCCGCCTCAAGGAAAGGGAGGCCGCACTGAAGAAAGAAGAAAGTGACAGAGAGGCCGCACTGAAGAAAGAAGAAAGTGACAGAGAGGCCGCACTGAAGAAGGAAGAAAGTGAACGTGAGTTGGCCTTATACAAACAGCGACTCGAGATACAACGCGACCACGACAAACGACAGGCAGAAGCAATGCTAGAATGTCGTAACCGAGAACTCACGAGGGACGCTGCACACCAAGCTCAACTCCAACAAGCGGCAGCTAGTCTTCCTCCCAGTTTCAATATCTCCCATGCAAGTAAGTTAATGCCCCCGTTCCTCGAAACGGAGGTTGATGTGTTCTTTACCACTTTTGAGACCCTTGCTGTTCAACTTAATTGGCCTGACGACCAATGGGCTACCCTTCTCAGAGTACATTTAACAGGTAGAGCAGCAGTCACACTCAGCACTTTGGCTTCGGAAAACGACTACACCACCCTGAAACAAGCTGTGTTGGACGCCTACCTTCTCTCCACCGAAAGCTATCGACGAAAGTTTCGTGACTACGTCAAGGCAAGTACCACCACCTTCTTAGAATTTGCTAACACCAAACGAAGATATTTCATGAAATGGCTGGAGGCAGCACATGTCTCTACTTTTTCAGAACTTGTCAACCTCATACTGGTTGAAGAATTTTTGAGACGTGTACCTCCTCCTGTCCGCCTATACTTAGCAGACAAGGAAGAGACGGAGTTAGTGAAGTGTGCGAAGTCAGCTGACACTTACAGCCTCATCCACCGGCTGACTCCAGAACCTACCAGCAAGAAGTCTTGGTACAGTTACGAGAAAGCGAGCCCAGATCAAGGTACCTCTCAACTGTACTGCAGGTATTGTCGATTATATGGACACACCATTGACAAATGTGGTAAGTCCCAATCTAAAGGTAACGTCGAACCCCCTAAGTCTAAACCTACTCACCCTAAGTCCGGTAAGCCTGTAATGAATGTTGGTGTTCATGCTAATGATCTCTCTCTCTTTACCAAGCATCTATATCCAGGAACTATCTCTACCCACGGTTCAGATTCAGAGGGACGTTTCGGACTTAAGATCCTACGGGACACAGCGGCTCTACAATCGATCGTCTTGAAATCGGCTGTGCCCAACGTCGCCTACACAGGAGAGACTGTGTTCATCACTGACCTTACTGCTACAACTCCTTATCCACTTGCCCGAGTTTACCTGGATTGTCCCTTCGTGACCGGTGAAGTCCAAGTCGCCGTCAGGGAAAAGCCTTTTCCCATGCCTGGAGTGCAACTTCTCCTGGGCAACGACTTGGCAGAAGACCAACAACCAAACAACCTGATCGTCAAGGACATATCCGAGGTAAGCAACTCTGTGGTGGATAACCCGATTTTTGAACATTTTCCAGTAAAGGTTCAAGAGAGTGATGAAGGTTCTCCTCCTGTTATGGTGACCACCCGTGCTCAAGCTGCACGTCCACAGCCAGCCGACTCTACTGCTACCGCTGTCCCTCAGGACCCTTCGAAACTACCCCCTAACCTGACCGCGGTGGAGTTCCGTAAGTTACAGAGAGATGATCTTACCTTGACACCATTATTCTTTCAGGCTGAAACCCAATCCGACAGTGTTCCTGGGTTCTTTATGGAGAACGAAATACTCTATCGCAGGTATAGACCCAGTAAACTGAAGGACGAGGACGATTGGGCAGACGTTGAACAACTAGTGATTCCTACCAGCCTGCGGCCCACGATTCTACACCTGGCCCACGGCGCTTTGTCACACTATGGGTTCAACAAGACTTACCATGGAATTCGACAAGACTACTACTGGCCAGGTATGGTAAACGACGTCAAATCTCATGTCAAATTATGCCACGTGTGTCAGTTAGCCGGGAAACCGAACGTTTCCATTCCCAGAGCACCACTGATACCCATCCAGGTGCCTGAGGAACCGTTCCACAAGCTCATTATCGACTGCGTTGGTCCTTTGCCTCGGACCAGTGCAGGCAATGCATATATCTTAACCATCCTGTGTCCTACCACCAGATTTCCGATAGCAGTTCCAGTGAAAAATATTACAGCTGCTACAGTGGTGAAGAATCTACTGAAAATCTTCACCCAGTATGGATTTCCGAGGGAGATTCAGAGCGACTGTGGTACCAACTTCACCAGTGATCTCTTCAAACGGACTCTGGAGGAGTTCAACATCAAACAGGTACTGTCCAGCCCCTATCATCCTGCTTCACAGGGTTCTCTCGAGCGTAGTCATCAAACCATCAAGGCACTCTTAAAAAAGTTTTGTAATGAGACCTCAAAGGATTGGGATAGGCAAATTGATCTCATCATGTGTATTTTCAGAAGTCTTCCCAACGAGTCACTAGGAGTATCTCCTTATGAGATGCTCTACGGACGTAAGTGCCGTACACCTCTCAAGGCTTTCAAGGATTCTCTACGTGATGCCACCAGTGAGCATCAGAATGTGCCCCAGTATCTTCAAAATCTCCGACACATTCTAGAGAGGGTCCATTCCTTTGCCAGCAACAACCTACAGAAAGCCCAGGAGAGGATGAAGACTCGTTACGACCAGCACTGTAAAGTAAGGAAGTTTACACCAGGAGACTTAGTGCTTGCCTATTTCCCTATCCCAGGTTCTCCTTTACAGAACAGGTTCTCAGGACCCTACCGTGTTAAGGAGTGCCGGAACAACTTCAACTACGTTCTCGAGACCCCCGATAGGCGGCGGAAGACCCAGCTGTGCCACATCAATTTACTCAAGCCCTACCATGGGGTTCCTCCCACTGTGTTAACCAATTTCACCTCATTTACAGGTCCATACAGCCACAGTGAGACCTTCCCTGCTTCTCCTTCCGAGAGCACTGACACTGAGACAGCGCTCTCTAACTCAGAAATCCTTACTAACCTTCACCATCATTTTCAGGACGATAATAGTGCTCCACTCATCAAACTCATCAGAGAACATCAGGAGTTGTTTCGAGATGATCCGCAAGAGTGTACTGTGACTCAGTACGACATCCAACTGCTACCTGACACCCAGCCGATTCGCCAACCGTTCTACCGAATCAGCCCGAGCAAGACGGAAGTCATGTGGGCTGAGGTACAGTATCTCTTGGACCATGGACTGGCTACCCCCTGTGAGTCCCCCTGGGCCTCACTATGCATCCTGGTACCCAAACCTCACGGCAAAATCCGTCTGTGTACGGATTATAGGAAGTTGAACCAGGTCACAGTGAAGGACGCTGTTATAAAAAAGGTGGGCTTGCTATGGGGGGACTGGTACTATTAAGGGGTAAGGGTAAGTAGAATACAGAGGTATCAAAAAATGGGAGAACTAAAAGGCCCGGCCCCCCAAGTAAAATATCCACAATAACAAATGCTTGCTACTAAACCCGGTTAGTCTAGGAATAGATTATGGTACTCCCACACAGGAAAAAGGGATACTCTGTTCAAACTTACTTATTTATTAACCCCTTAACACCCCCCATACACAATCACACCAATAACAATTTAATACTAACTTTACCACACAATCTTACGTTAAAAGCCTTGGTCCACTTAGGCAGGATACAAGGTTTACACTGAAAACAAGCTAGGGTAAAGCTCTACTATAACACACTGGAGGTAGTCAGCTTAGGGTAAGGGACCACGTGTTTACACTGGGACCCCCGTTAGCATAACAGGTAAGATAAACACTTAAATACACTTCCTACACCCCAGGTATACTACTCTACACATAGAACGATAGGTATGCCAGACATATACAAAAATGAGTAATGGAGTACTTAACCAACTAAGTCACAGAAATAAAGAATTAAGAGGAAGGAGGAGAGCACGTCCAAGCACCACAGTCAGCCAGCAGAGAAGGCCGCCTCCGTCTCGAGCAGCCTGCAGCATGCGTGTGGTGCCGGGAAGAGCCCAATTGATCATACAGCTATACACATTAAAACATCTTCCCCTTATGCCTCATTTTGCTACTTTCCTCATTCTACGGGTAGTTAAACTTATAACAATGTTACTTAATCCACAACAAGTTTAAGAGTCTAAATGCTTTGTGAGCAACAAGAATAGTCGTACTTCGCAGTATAGAATAGTCGCAGGGATGATTACAAACAACTTCAGCTCTCTATGCGTCCCCTGCCATATTGTAGTTTAATAAGCTCAATTTTCACCTCTGGTTTCCATCTAAAGAACCCAGAGTCGTAACAGACGCCTACCCAATACCCAGGATAGACGACATTTTGGATGCCATTGGTAATGCCCGCTACCGGTCTCAGGTAGACTTACTCAAGGATTACTACCAGGTGAGTTTAACGGAGCGAGCTAAGGTACTGTCCGCCTTTATAACCCCGTTTGGTCTACAGGTACAACCGCCTTCCCTTTGGACTCTAATATATATATATATATATATATATATATATATATATATATATATATATATATATATATATATATATATATATATATATATGTCGTACCTAGTAGCCAGAACTCACTTTTTGGCCTACTATGCAAGGCCCGATTTGCCTATTAAGCC